>JAGTTH010006340.1:0-10651 GCA_022606485.1 Agraylea sexmaculata | reverse complement strand
GGAAGTATAACGGATACAATATTTAAATAATTTATTAAAACACGTAGATTCCACAAATCTAGGTAAAATTTTATTTTATTAAATTGACTCGTTATTATAGAAATGTAACGGGCAAAAGTCCCGCTACCGTTTTGGTTATGTGACGTTTAGATATTGTGTAATATTATAATTTTTAAATGGATAAATATTATTGTGGCGATAATGGTTTAAAAATGGTATTAAAAAAATCACAAGTTGTCAAAATTACATTATAATAATTGGCGGCAATCGAAACTAACATATTTTGTATACTTAATTATGTAAAAATATTTAATTATGATGATTACGTTACATTTTCTTATTATCCTAATAAACGGCAAAAAAATATTATATACATTTTTAGATTATTAATAATTTAAGTACATATTTATGTAGATTCTTGGTGAAAGAAAAAGAAGTGGTATTAAAATATTAATAATAAAAAAAATCTATAAAATGTTTAATAAATGTACAGTAAATGCAGGAAAAACCCTATATATTTTTGCCCTAAATGTGTTGGCCCGGTCCGTTGCGACACTCAAATGAACATTCCTTCACCATTAATGTATTTACTTTTTCATACAATTGTTCATAAATTTAAATCGCCACCTGGGGCATAGTTTAATTTTCAATTTATAAATATAATTTATGGTATTTTTATAGTAGTGTTATCTTGGGTGAGGCCGTTTCGTACTTTTATGACATTTTTACGTTGAGTTTTTGTCGCCTCGTATAAAAGAGAACATAAAAATCAATCCTAATCCCGTTTCCTTTATCTCCATTATTATTATACAAAGCCTTCTTTCTGCTCGGAACACAGACTTCTATACAACAGAGAAAATTCTATTAAATTCATTTCGACACGCAAATCAAGGATTAATGATGAAAATGTGTGTAGTATAATTGTACAATGTACACTCGAATGAATAATATGTATAATAAATTACAAGTGATAACAAGAATACAATGTTATTATAATTTGCAGATAAGGCTTTTGTTATGTGCCCATTAAAAACACTATATAAATAAATCAAGCTAGATAACTAACTATCAAGATGACAAGTTATAATATTAGGTTACTTAATTACACCCAACTCTGGTCCTGAAACTTTGTAGGAGATCATGAAATTGGTGACACAATTACCGAAGACCAACTTTAACGGGAGAACTGAAAGCTTCGCATAATCTATGGAATTTTGCTTGAAAAAGCACAAATTCGATGTTTTGATTTGAATTTACCTTACAATACATGAAATTAGACCAAAACTGGATCAAGAAGGTCTATCAGAATTGAATACAATTTTTTTTTTCATTGAATACAAAATTTAATTTATATTGATTACAATTAATTGTATGAAAGACTTTGTTGTCTTACAAAAAAATGTCAAATTTTCAGATATTTGATATTATTTAAATACGAACGTGATTTTAATGTCATATCACCAATCACAGCCATTCGTGGATTTTTTAGCATTCATTTCACTTTAGAATATGTATGTTACGATATTACCGATAAGAGTCGTTCGCGGTAAATTATTGTCTAAGCATGTCCAAAATGTTTGTTGTATAAACATAATAAACACATATTTTTTAACCTTTTCATTATAATTTGACCTATATTTTGTTATAACATCACCAATCAGAGCCGTTCGCGGAATATTAGTTCGACTCTAAAGTTGCAGTTAAATTTGCTCTACAAACAAAAAATATTTGTTGTTTATAATTGTTGAATATCACTATTTATTCATTTAAATTTAGACAGGATTATATAAGGCAATAATTTTTACTATAATATATTATGGTATCACAAATCAGAGCCGTTTGCAGTAAGTTCGTAGTATCAACATAAGAAAAAAAACGTTAGGTTAGGTTAGGTTAGGTTAATATTTTTTTTATGTTTAACGTTATTTTTAACTAATCGAATATAGATTTAATTTTAATTACAACAGGTTTAAGGACTTTTGAATTTAATTTAAATTTACTTAACAGATATAAAAAAAAATAATGTCATGAGTCTTGGGTTTGGGCAGTGCTTGAGAATATTCCTGTATTTATTTCTTGTATTATGTTACGATATTACCAATCATAGCCGGTTACGGTAATGCATCTTCTGCTCCTTAATGTGTACCTATAATATTTTTTAACTTATAGTTTTTCAATTTGATTCAACCGTTATTATTTATATATATTAACTATGGTGATTTTCACATAAAATGCGTTTATCCAAGGCAAATTTATATTTATGTTTAAAAGCATATCATCATTCATTGTGAAGTTTTGAGGTCGAATACATTAGAGAGTTGCGATACAATAAGCCATAAAGCCTTACTCGATTTCTTCATATAAAATAAAAGAAGCCAACTCTTGAAATGGGCACCCTTTCAGAAAGTTCAAGATGATCGAAAACCCTCTCTTCGATAATTGACTTCGGTCGAATAATTAAAATATATTCATATACATTTTAATGTTCATAAATATTTTAATCTGCGAATCCATTAGTAAAATAAGTTTTCGCCGCGTTTGACAATGACAAATCGATAAAGTTGACCCCTGTGCTTAAACTTTGTGTCAAGTCGGGGGTTAAAAATATTATATATATATATATATATATATATATATATATATATATATATATATATATATATATATATATATTTTAACTTTGATTCTTCATACCTATTTTGTGTGTTGTTAAAATATTTTTACATATTTATTCACATTTTTAATGGGAATTTTATTCATGATACAGGTGGAAATATATTAAGGGATGATTTCGCAAAAATATATTTTTTATCCTTAATTACGAATATTTTCTTTTATAAATTACGGCCCTTTTTAATTTAAAATAACATGGAATTACAGCGTCTTATTATTATTATCGAAAAATCCACCCCTTGATATATTCACACTAAATAAAACTCCATTCTCTAAAACGCTGTATATTTCAGCAATTTACAAATAAAAAAGTAAAAATAACTAGTCCCGCTATCTTTTCGATTGGATGCCACCATGGTTATGTGACGTTTAGATCAATTTCGTCACTATTTCTGCTCGTTCTTGTGGACTATATAAAATTGGGGCTTATAATGCGATTGGTTGGGGCGAAACTGATCTAAACGTCACATAATCAATATATTAGCTAGACTTTAACCCCAACTGCTTGAAAAATTAACAGAAATATTGCGTAAAAATTAATATTGGATTCATTTTGTATACAGGATAGATTTTTGGGCTATTAAAATATTAATAAAAATTACAGAGTTATATATTGGATTTATATTTGGAATTGATTATTACTATCTGAAATAAATTCAGGTAAGCCGAAATGTGAAATCAATTAATTAATTTATAATTTTAAATTATATGTAGTTTATTTCCTAGGGCTCCCTAAAAATATTCTCAGGGCCCACTACGATTTTTATCAACTATTTAATTTAACAAATCCCTCCTTTGAGAACCACTGATATAATGCACTAAATGATCATGCATACATACCATTTTATACAAATTTCTTATTGGATTTGGTATTAAGGCCATAGTTTATTAACACCTGCATTAATACCCAAGGATTTAAACCTAATTAAAGTCGGTCCCTTACCGATTAACGTTATTAAGGGGTGGATGTGATTAGTCTTTGTTTGGCGGCCATGATTGCTCATATATCTTCGGCTTTCTTTGCAGCTTTCTTTGCGTTTTATACTTAATAAATATTAACAGCAATAAATAATTATTTAAATATGTGAAGCTGCAACTTTCGGTTTGAATATGTTTTTTAGGTCTCCTGTAAATTTTATAAAAATGGACCCAGTGTGCAAAGAAAACCGATAATATGTGGAATGGTAACAAATAGAGATGAATATTATACCAAATCCAAAGGGAGACATCGCATTGTTTTTGTGTTAAATTTAACGGTTCCTATGGGAAGTAAGTACCTTTATAAGAATTTATAGCATCGATAGCAAATGGTTGAATGCTGTGGATTAACCTAGCTCAGGAAAATAATGTATTTTTAATTATAATTAATATTACCAGGATTTGAACCTTTCGACCACAACTGAACATGCCACTTGGGGATAATAAAGTAAACAAAAGCCGTTTTAACTTTGCCAAACATGTTGTATTTTGGGTGTGAAATGTTAAGGCTTTTGGTAATGTTCTAATTGAAGTTTCAAAGTAACTTGTATTACAAGTCTTCCCATGGGCTTATGATGAAAAGAAAAATTGCTTAGCAAAGATTAAATTACACTGTTTGCAAAGAATAACCAATTCATAATTGTTAATGTGTACGTGCTGTCTGTGTGGCTTTTTTAAATACATTCAATATGGAGTCAAATATATTAGGTTACTATATTTTTTAAATCAGTCAACACCGACAGCACATACATATTAAAATTTGAGAAATGTGTAGAGTAAATATCAAAAAAAGTGTTTTGTTATTTCTTTCACTGGCGGATATACGAGAAGCACCAAAAAGCATTATTTTTATTGTATTTTTTTTCTTTTCTATTTTTCTAATATTTTTTTTAAAATTTTATGTTTCATGTTCCAACTGACGAGTGTTGCACTATCATAACAGCGACTTGGGATCCCCCGTAATGCTCTAGTGGTACTGCAGTATGATAAAATAATATATGTATTTATAAGTAAAATAAAATAAAATGTCTTTGCCGATCTTTAGAACTGCCAAAAGTAGAGATTATTCACCAAAAGCCGTCACACCAAAAAAAAAATAATATATAGTCGTTAATTCCCCTTTACGCGTGTATGAATTTAGACATATACTCTCACACTAATTACATTTCGAGCCGCAATATTGTGTCAATGAATTCCTGTGCCGCTGCGAACTTCATTTCCTGTACTTATAATGAAATAATTTACCGCAAACAACTATGATTAGTAATCTAACCTCTGGGCACGTTAGACTTACTACTTAATAGACAGTGTAGCTCTTCCTACTTCTACACGTGGGTTAAGCGTCGTGCACAAACAACCACTACAGTCGCAAGCTTGTGAGACTCTCGAAAAAAGATTAGTCGCTAAACATTCATAATATTTATAATATGTATTTATTACACTATTGATTGATTACATAGCCAAAAGGGCAATTATCCCATAATTTTACTTTTGACCTTTTACGTCCCTTAACTATTAAATCCTAATCCATCACGCACTTAATGTGTCATGAAGTTTCCACCTTCGTATAGGAGCAATTTCAACATGTTTGAATTGATATGATTAATAACATACATACCTGTAGACAATGCTATCAATAATATTTGACAAATTTCGTTTAAATTATAGGGGTGAATATTTTTAAATAATTGTATGATTGACGCATCGGTTTCAATATATGATTGTGTATTTATTATGTCACGTTTCATTTTTATTACTATGGGTGATATAAAAGCGATAGGGCTCACAAGGACGCGTTACAATAACTCTCTTTTAAAAATATATACATAGTGTGTTTTATTTATTTGTAGAATATTTAATTCTGTACATTTCTACTGTACATTATTTTGTTGTATTTTTAATGGTTTGTTCGTAATTTGCATAGAACGGTGAAAATTTATACAGCCAACCAAAATATTGAATAATTTAATAATAAATAATTCGCTATAAGCAATGGACTTATATCTATAGAAGTGTTATGAGTATTGCTTTCATACATTGTAATATGACTACTACATGCGCATATTATACATATACTCGACTTATTAGCGGGCTGTGGCCACCTGCAACATTATATTCCCTAAAATCCGATACGTTCAATAATCCGACACTCGAGAGTAACAAGATTTTTCTTACAAAAGCATTCATCTCATAAGAATTAATAGGAAAATCTATAGTAAATGAATACATTTTTATATTGTTCGACTCTCTTCTATAACGCATGCGGATCTTACTCCAAACAAAGGTTGCATACCTAACATATACAGATATTGTATGGATTAAGCGTTCCACTGTAAATTCACCCACTAAATAAAAAGCTCTAAAAAGGATTTACGTTTCATACAAATAAACCATTGGGAGATTTTTATGTACCTTTTTTGTTCCTACAGAGTGTCTATATTTTTACGCTGTTTCTTTTTATATTATTAATATCATGTACAAAAAGTCATATTTTTTTACAAAATAATTCACCAGTGAGGTCAATTGAAAGTAAAATGATAAAAGTATAAGTGTAAGTCTAGTAAGTGTAGTCTTTTTAAGTATTATTGGCACCTCTATATATAATCTAATTATATATAAACAAAATATTAACTATGATGCATTTTCTGTGAGTAAAATATGTTAACCTAAGCTATAAATTCTATCTTTGATTAGTATTATTGATGATTATTGAATCTAAGCAAATAATATACAATGCGAACCAACATATGCCAACGAATAACTTATTAATGTTTACTGTACAATAGAACAAATAAACGCCATCGTGGAATTTAAACAAGTCTCTGTCAAACGCAATTAATTACAATTGAATTGTTATAAAATTCGAGAGCTTAATTGAAAGTTTTGTTTGCCAATCAGAAGTGTTTATTCATTAAGCGCGATGGAGAAAATTAATTAATATAGATAATATGCGATTTGATTTGAAAACAGTCGGAAGACATAAATTTGAATTTCATTGCACGTTTTTGTAATTTGTTTAGAATTTCGGTGAAAAGTTTGTGCGAAAAATAAACAAACTCTCTCAAAGTTGGGTTCGTTTTGATTTCCAAGTACAGATGAAATTTCTTTTCTCATTTTACTTTCAATTGACCTCGCTGGTGAATTATTATATAGAAAAATATGACTTTATATACATGATATTGTACATCCGCTTTGATAAACGACCTTTGTTCTTAATACGATCTGCGTGTGTTAAAAATACTAAACTCTTAATGACCTGAATACACGAATAACGTTACAAATAAAAGAAACAACGTAAAAATATAGACACTCTGTAGGAACAAAAAAGGTACATTAAATCCTCTCAATTGCTTATTTTTATGGAACGTAAATCCTTTTTTCTACGTAGATGCTTTTTATTTAGTGGGTGAATTTACAGTGGACCGCTTAATATATCCCGGATATTTATTATTTAGGTATACGACCTTTGTTTGGAGTAAGATCCACGTGCGTTGTAGAAGAGAGACGAAGAATAAAAAAATACATTAATTTTTTATAGACTTTCCTATTACTTCTATGTGATAAAAGGTTTTGTACGAAAATTTGTGTAGATCTCGAGTGTCGGATTATCGAATGTATCGGATTTTAGGGACTATAATGTTACAGGTGGCCACAGCCCGCTAATGTTTGGAGTATATATATATATATATATATATATATGTGTTATATATATATATATATATATATATATATATATATATATATATATATATGTAGAAGTCATATTCCAATGTATGAAAATAATACTCAAATCACTTCTATAGATATAGGGCATTATTTTGCAATGAGAGTGTGTGCGTGTGGTGCGTATGCGTATATACTTATTAAATTATCATATTTAAGGCCTATAAGTTCATTATTTTGAATGTATATTAATATGTAAAAACACTGAGCAATTTTTTTTTTTGAAAATCTTCATGAAAAATTTATATCGCTTCCAATCTGTGGTCAAAATAAATTTGAATAATTCAATATTCACAAAGCTCTACCTTGTGAACACACCGTATTTTATAAATATTAAAGTACTCATATGTTTGCATATATTTCAACAGAATCTAATATAAAGCACTTTATTACAGTTAACAATGTAATCCTTTTAAACATTTATCGAGATTGACTTGAGTAATGTTGATAAATGATACTTCCAAGTGACAAATTTTCTTCAACCGTATTTTTTTGGGTTGAAGTTTGAATCGTTTATATGCATTTAAATGTGTTTGTTGAATGGAAAATCCGCGTTTAGTTTGCGGTTAAAATAAATAGAATGCATTGAGCTGAAAACAGAACTGAAACATGCCAAGTCAATAAACCTTCAATAGCTTTTGGACTCACCGCATCAAAATATACAATATGTCTGCATCTTGATAAATACACATATTAGGTTTTATCGAAATACGTGACTGCGATACACATCACGATCCCCATCGGCAATATATTAAATATTAACAAGATTTCGGTTTAATAGGCCAATTAACTAACAAGCTTTATCACCATCTAACATAAACAATACTTGAGCAACGAGATCGTGAAATTTGTGGGCTATTAACACAATAATATATCTACAAATTAACATTTTATTTATTGCTATGAATGCTGTGGTCATAGTTTCAAATTCAACACAAATAAAAAAAATTGACACTCGTGTACAGAGTGGACTTGAAATAACTGAGAATATTTTAGGATGTGGTAAAGTATCGCAAATATAACTATAAAGAAATATTATTAAAAATATTTATTCTGTATTTAACAGATACAATAAATACACGACAGTCACTACTAAAAAATATTATAACTTTAAAAAAAATACAACTTATTTTTAATTGAAACTAAAATATTTTTATCCTGATTATGTAATGCCAGTACGATTAAAAAAAAAAAATAATGGGGGCCTAAGATTTTTTCGTATAAAAAAATATTTAATAATAATAAAATAATTTATTATGAAAGCTTCAGAATCTTTTGTTTTATTAATATAGTTTTATTAATATTTACAATTTTGACAAAGTCTGGCACCCAGGCCTGCTTTATAAAATCAAAGGAAAACTGCCTAAAAACATGTATGATATTATCAAATCGTACTTGACCGATAGACAGTTTTTTGTTAAATATGACAACGAAACTTCAAATCTTAATACCATAAGATCTGGAGTACCGCAAGGGAGTGTACTAGGTCCTGTACTGTATCTAATATATACAAACGATCTCCAAAAAACCGACAACACAACACTGGCTACATACGCTGACGATACCGTCATACTCGCTTCGGACAAAGATCCAACAGCTGCCTCACAATTCCTCCAGAAACACCTTGACGCAATACAGAAATGGCTTGAAGTATGGAGAATTAAAGTCAATCAAACCAAATCGACACACGTGACATTCACAAACAAAAAACAGACATGTCCACCAGTGAAAATTGGTGGGAAAAATATTCCACAAGAAGTCTCGGCTAAATACCTCGGTATACACCTTGACAGAAGCCTAACATGGCAAAAACACATTAAGACAAAGAGACTTCAAATGGAACATAAAAAAGACAAATGTACTGGTTGATTGGCAGACATTCCCAACTCACACTTACAAACAAGCTATTGCTGTATAAAGCAATAATCAAACCCATTTGGACATATGGATGTCAACTGTGGGGGACAGCTAAGGATACTAATATCAGCAGTATCGACAGGTTACAAAACAAGACCCTGAGAGCAATTTTAAATGCTCCATGGTATGTACCCAACTGGGTCCTATTACAGGACTCTAAAACACTGACAGTACGCGAAGAATTGAAAAAATTCAGCGAAACGTACCAAAGTAGATTAAAAAGTCACCCGAACGTACTAGCGAGGGACTTATTGACCGTAGACTACGCAAGACGTCTACAAAAATACAGACAACTTGACTTGCCAGCAAGATTCAATGACTGACAATGGTGTTTACTTGATAAAACAAGTATGAACACTTGAACACTTATAACCTAAACACAACGCCGGGATTGAGTCGTCACTGGACAACCAACCCTCAAGACAATGTGACAACAGACGACGAGTAAGATGTCTTTAGACAGGGTACTCAAAAATATAAAACAAATCAAAAAAAAAAAAAAAAAAAAAAAAAAAATATTTAAAATAAATATAAAGTATGAGTTTATTTTATGATGTCATCGCATCGGTTCAAGTTCAAGATCAAGTTAAAATTTTAAAGCGTCAACAAGGTATTGTTATTTACTTGCAATGTACGTAATGCATTTTGGTTGAAATTACGCTGTACCGTACTTTGTTTACAAATTTAAATCAGGCGGTCAATCACCTAATAAGTAAATAGGCAAATTTCTCAAACTTTTTAAAATAATAATTAAAAATTGAAAAGTTTAACTAGCCGACTTGGACCATTAATAAAGGAGTGGTTGTGTTACATTTAATGTACCATTCCTTACATTTAATAATTTTAAGTTGAATAAAAAATATGTTATATTTTTATTAATGAAAAAAATAATTAATAATATTAAAAACCTCACTAAGTTGGTGGCCCAAACTTGATTCCAGAACTACTAATATATATTAATATAATACAATATATTAATATTATTCATTATATTTTTTACCGACAAAATAATTCATTGTATTTATTATCTTATTTTTAATAATTTAACAACTTGAAATTAGCAAGCTTCTTTTTCTTATTGCGGCTTAAAATCTATAAAATAGGGTCTTGCTGTAAACATTTCAGTGGGCCATGGCTCCAATGCAACGATCAGAGGGTTTTGCCATTTAATTTCATCCCATGACTCAATTTGTTTTTTTTTTACTTTTTGAACTTCACAGAAACAGCTGATTCCAAAAGCAATATTAATATTATTACTTAATTTTTAATTAGTATATTTTTTTAAATATTTAATATATTTTTTTCAATTATTCTAACGATACCCTACCACCCCCTAAAATATTCTCAGTTTATTTAAGTC
>JAGTTH010006337.1:0-24294 GCA_022606485.1 Agraylea sexmaculata | reverse complement strand
AAAACATTGTACACAAATTATATTTAATAAAGAAATTGTATAATAAATATAATAAAAAGAGGTCTAAGCGCTTACAACTATTAATGTGTATTCATACTTAGGTGGACTTGAACTAACTGAGCATATTTTAGGGGATGGTACGCTATCGCAAAAATAAGTGAAAAAAAATTAAATTATTTTATTTATGACGTATTGAACAAACAAAATAGACACGTGACAACGCGTCATCCACTACTGCATATTTAACAGAAGCAGAAACACAAAATATTTCATTTTGCAATACTTTACCACCCCCAAAAATATTCTCAGTTAGTTCAAGTCCACCCTTTATGGTCAACTATACGTGTACACATATTTCTTATTGATGTTTTTATTACTTAATATTAATCATAAAAAATTGTTGCAGGAACATATCAGACAATCACGAGAAGGACACTTAGATGATATTGATAGAATGTCAACGAAAATTGCTGAGCCTGTCAGTAAGATGATGATCAAACAGGACACTTTATCTCCGAGATCAAGGTCTTCATCTATCCAACTAGATAATACCGATTGTTACGTACCTGGAGTTGGAGAAATCCTCCCAATACTACTGCAAAATAATAAAAGAGACAGACTTAACGGTGACGCTTCCATCCCACAAAATAACAGAGACAACGAAGTCAGACAGAAGAGTCTTCAGAAGCAAACGACTCACGTGCACGAGGAGGAAGAAGAGGATAATATAGACATGATGGGGAGCGGCAACTTACCCGAAATGTGCGATATGTCGTGCCAAACAAGAGAAAGCTTGTTCCAAACGCCACTTTTGTTTGGTCATCCGCCAAGTTCGGAAAGGAGCTTCTCTCCAGCCCCGCCCAGTGTAGACTATTCCAGGAAGCCACATAGAGATATGCATTCTTCTCATTCATCTTCTACAAGACAAGGATATCCCGATGCAACCCCATTCTCCACATTTGGATATAGCGGTGGTTCAATGCACAGGAGCGATAGTCGGTCGCAAAGTGGAAAGGGGCCGCACGATCCTCATTATAAAGCTGAAGCAGTAATTGAGATGGATCGATTCGGAGATGAAGGGAACGGTAACTATGGAGACTCTAATCGAAATATGGATGGGAAATCACTCTCACAGAGGTTTATTGAAGATCAGAAAAATAGAAATAGATTAGAAATGGATCATCATACTAAAACACTACACTCTAAGGGAGCTGATAAACTACACTACGAGCACAAGAAGAGACCTTACAGTGTGGAGACGACCAAATCAGCGCCGGACGTTATTATAATGACCAAGAGCCACTGACACGAGGACTGCTGTGAGTGGGAGCCTTATAGACAAAGGAGGTTACAGAGGCAAAATATTGTGCGGACTTGCACTCACAATTCGGGGGTGTTGAAGAATCCCGTTGTGGGGGTGAGTCTTTGCGAGGAGTACAAGTCTCCGGTAATATTTGTGAGGAACTGTCAAACCCAGACATACGACGAAGAGTTTGAGCCTGACGAAGGACTTGTGCATTCGGACAGTGTTTTCAGTGATGACTTCATTACGTGATATCTTGCGAAGCTCGCGGTCGGCTCAGAATACTTCTTCACATTCAAAGAGCTCCACACGCTGTGTAATCAAATAGTGAATATTATAAGTTAAACCAGATGAACTGTCATTGATGATTATGTACACTAATTTTTTGTTAGCGATTGTCATTTGTAATACGAATTGAATCGTACAATAACATATCTTTGAATTTGAACGATGTGTTTTTATTTAGAGAGGATTCTAGAACGCTGATCATGCATGATATGAGCCAGGAAAATAAAATTTATTAAGGAAATGGTATGTATTAGATTTTCCTTTGATCTAGTGCCAGACGCTATGGTGAAGCATCGCACAGGATATAGGGTGGTAGTTGTGGTGGTGGTGATGGTTGTGACTAAACCTGAAATATCTACCCCTGCATGTAGTATTACACCCTCACTATCTCTCTTCTCTAAAATAGGCTTTGACCACATGACACGACCATTGATTGTTTCATTAGTGAATGCTTTTTATCCACAAATCGCATCAAAAAACAGCCAATACCTGATTAAAATATATGTACGTAAATTTTGATAATGTTGGTTATTTCTTAGTTCGTTAGTTGGTTGGTAGGTTCTTAGAGCAAGTTTCTTCAATCTCGATTATAGATTTACTACAACAACATTCGCAAGAAGACAATGACGTTTACATAACAAGCTTTTAAAATACCCCTAGTTAAAAAATCAAAATGGGCACGATGACTACTTGGCACTGATTGACGCACTTATTTCATTCCATTCTCTCATTAAGTTAGGTTTTAAGAGTCAAATATAAAGAGACAAAGATAACAAATATAAACTTTTAACAAATCCATCATTTGATATTCATCTGTTTTACCTGCTAATTCAGGTAATCGCTCGCTTTTTGTTCTTAATGTACTATGATTATTTTTAATTTAATTAATAACAAAAAACGAACAATTAATTTTACTTTTAATATTATTACCTAAGGATTTAGTATTTTTAAAATAAATTTTCATACCAATCAAATACCTCTAGTCCAAATATATTACCAACCAAACATGCTTTGATTTTACACTAAATACGACATCTAAATTTGAATAAATTGTATTAATTTTCTTGGTATACATATCGTCCACTTTGAGAGTAAGCTTAAATACTTTAGACAGTAAAAAACAAATAATATTACGACAGGATTTTAGTCATTGTCACTATGTTGATGGAAAATAGTATAAATGACGTTAAAAAGCTAGCCCTGGTGTCTTTTACCACTGAAAACCTACACAATGTTTCTATTTACTCACTAAAAAGTTTACAGCTGAGTGTTGCCACTACTAAATATTATAGAGGCGACATATTTAATTTGATTAAAAGCATTATTATATTATGAAACATGTGTTTTTAACTAGAGTATGAATAGTCAGTATAATTTGTAATAATTTCTCGCTATACATATTAATAGTGCTTTTGGAATCAACTGTTTCTGTGAAGTATTCAGTAATTCTACTTGCACTAACTGAGAATATTATAAGTGGTGATGGAATATCGCAAAAATAAGTATTTTTTTTATAATTTATTAAAAATCTTTCGTGGTTTTGGAATCGAGTTTGGACCACCATCATATAAAAAAAAAATTTCGCTTATATTTTCGATACCCTACCACCCCCGAAAATATTCTCAGTTAGTTTAAGTCCACCCTGTATATTTGAAAGTAAGTTAATTGTTTGCTTAAGTTGGATTTTTCAATACAAACGAAACAATATTGTAACAATTTCCATAGAGTGAATATGAGTTTCAGTTTCAAATTATAGGATTTTAAGAAATATTTCTCAGTAGTCCAACATTCATATTTTTTCGTAATAAAAGATTGAGCAATGAAACTCAAATAGCTAGTAAATTTAGGTTTCACTCCCGATATTCAGTTTTAGACTCGAACAATTTGATGAAAGTTGTTTGTCTGAAAATTTTGTTGATGTTAAAATTGAACGGATGAGTCAAACGAAAATCTTAATTACAAATCGACTAATAAAGAAGAAGGGCTGAGTTCCACGTCTGCTCTTGATGCCAAAACAGATGAAAGGGGGTAACTTTTTGTTTGTATTTTCATGACAAAATGTTTTTTTCCTAAATTAATTGAAAAGCATTCATCATTGACAACTTCTTCAAAAACCTTATTAATTCAGATGGCCAGAACTTTAAAATATATCCCATTGTTTAAAGTTTAAACCGCAGACTATATATATATATATATATATATATATATATATATATATATATATATATATATATATATATATATATATATATATATATATATATAAATATATATATATATATATATATATATATATATATATATATATTCACCAATAAAGAGTTCACCGCACTTTGAAGATCTCTGAAAGTCCATTTGCATAATTTCACTGCGCAATGAAAACTTTGCTTGCAAATTTTGTTTATTTCATTCACTCTGAATTTGCACTGGCATTAATTATTATTGACGTTAACGGTTCTTGGCTCTTTTGCAGCTTTTCGTATTTAACTTTACACTTTATTCAAATATGATATAAATAATAATCCGGCGGAGCTTAAATATTATATAGTGTGTTTGTGATATTTAGTGAAAGCACACTTGCAACTAGTATTTAGAGCTTTTGTATGATATATTCGTTTTGTTCAAAACATTATATACTACAGTAGTAGTAGTATTCGTAGTAACGAATATTCTAATTTAATATATTAATGATATCAGTATTTAATCCTTATTAATTGCATTCAAAATGTACAATTCGTAGTAATAATAAAAACGCGTATCGTAACAAAACACATTTTTTGTAATTATTTACTAGTTTTTATAAGCTACATAATTTTGTCCATACAGTGGCTTTAACCAACTTGAATAATCTTTACTTTTTTGAGAAAATCTTTCTTTGGTCAATAGTGATTTATTTCCCTATCTTTGGTCACATTAGTTCTTTGAAAAATTGTTCGGTTGACCTGGATTCGAAAAACATACTTTTTTATCCCAATTTCGATATATCGGCTGACAAACAATCAGCTTGATTTCATTTTTATACTTTTAACCATATTTGAGATATTTAAAAAAGATACAGAGTATGTCTTCTGTTACTTTATCTTTACAATAATGACTAGTCGAATGATATAGTTGTCAGAAATTCTCTTTATAAGAATACTACGAATTTATTTATCTGTACCTTAAAGTATTTTTTGGGCAGATTTTTTTCTACAAACTTACGTGTAAAATCATTTTTGTGAAACTATTACTAGTTACACAGCTCACCGACAGAGCGGCTCTACCCAAATTAATATTAGCTTTTACCTTACAATCCAGGCAATCAGAGTAAACCTGGATCAAGATGTTTTATCCGAATTTTTATTCTCGATCTCTCAGGAGTAATAATCGATCAAATTAATTTAATTTTTTTGACATGAGCGGGATTTCATAATCACTGTGATTGTAGCTTTATCCCCTGAGCGTGTATTTTAATGAAAAACGCACTTATTTTAATATATATGTGTAATAAATATGGGTATTTGAAATCCCTAAAAATATAATGAAGCAAATGTCAAGATGCCTTATCGGGATTTTACTAATATTATTCCCGGTCTGCAAGTCGTAAAGTAATGGATTTCCAGGCATACGTCACCGTAAATACGATAGTAGAGTTACTTAGCTACACTAATGATCAGTTTTTTGTTAGTTAATGCCTCGTCTGAGCCTCGGGCGAGGCATTAATTAACAAAAAAACTGATCAAAAGTACAGCAAAGCAACTCTATTACCGTCTTTACGATGTACGTTTACGGTGACGCACGCCTAGGAATCCCAAGCTTTATAGGATTTGAACCCATGACCTCAGTATTTGTAGTCACACGACTTATCCCCTGGAATAATATGAGGTAAGCCTCATAATATATTTTACGTTACTTAATACCTATATTTTATAAATTAAAATATTTTCACCGAAACAAATATAATATAATGGAATAAGGAATATACAATTTTCTTTGCTGAGAATATTAGAATATTGAAGACGTCATATGGAGGCATTCTGCTGAAGATCAGAACCAGATCTCTAATGAAGCCTAGATTTCCACCTCCCAGGGTTACTTACTCTCTTCCATTATATTATACAGTATTAACTAGTCTAGTCTTAGACACCAGTGCCCTTTCACTAAATAACTCCAAGTACTTAGGTTCCAACAGTTTAATAGCACTGGCTTAATCGTTGTTTTACCACCAACAAAGACACTATTTTCCGCTTTTTGTATACAACGTGATAGTAAATAGATTCAATGTATATGTAGTTTTGGTGATGGCGATAATAATATAATATAATCTATGCGATAATAAAGGTAGAATATAATTAAAGAGCGTTGGTTTCCCTGTGTGTATTCCAATATGAAGAGCTCTCTCTCCTCAACCAGGATCGCTTGGAATGTTCGCTTCCTCTCAACCTCATCATCTCAATGTCAATATCCTCCATTATTAGAACAATTAAACCCAAGCATATATATGTAAGCTTAAACAAACATAACCAAACGGTTTGCTTTTCCGGTCAATAACACTGCACTTGGATTGCTATATTACTCAAATGGATTATTCATCAAACTATTTGTGGACATTACAATTTCAATTCATCAATTATAATACACTGAATTCAAGTCTATTTAATTGAAATTATGTATCCGAGCTATGCAACGATTTCCTTTATAATATTGCTTTGCTATTAAGTCTTAATGGAACTGAGCCACGTATTCAATCTGGCAACACTGCCTGTCACGTGTCACTCGGTTTAATTATTATATATAAAATATAACAGTTAACGATTAAATACCTTCTACTGACAGAGACATGAAATGTGTTATAGATAAAAGATGAATCTACATTAGTTACCGGTCAAATAGGACTATTTTACTATTTCGAAAAAGTCCCACTTATATATTATTAATAGGTTAAATATTGATTGAAAGTCAACATTTTTTGACGTTTAATACAATCATACATACAATATGTGGCTCAGTTCCAAAAAGACTTACGAGCAAACAGATTTTTTTTGCACTTGTAGTTTTTTTTTAGAATATCCTCCTAAATTTTGTTAATTGATTCCTTCAAGCTAGAATGCGGATATGAATCCGAGCCCATTGAATATTTATAAAAGGTCCACTAATATCAGTAGTTAAACCTATGAAATAATTGAATTGAGTATAGCTCCAGAGAAAATATATAAAATTGTGCCGTTGAACTAATCATAGACCAAAATCAAAATAATGGGTTTTCCGAGCAATTGAACTAAAAGAGTCCACGATAACAATTCATGAATCATATTTTAATTTGGAGTTTCATGTTAATATTGTTAGTATAATAAAATTTATGCTATTTAAATTTTTTGTATATTATCAGGTAGCCAAATTTTTCTCTCAGGTACTAGAATATTGTAATAGTTATGATTGTTGAGACTTCTCACTTTACTATTGCATTCATTTGGGAAGGGCTATAGTCGTGGATTATCCCTTTTGTAATGCAATATCCGATTAAATTTGAATAGAAAACGTCTGGAAGAAGATGAAGACCAACATTCTCCCCATTTTGCACGAAAAAAATTCCCGTCCCTTTCGTCTATTTCATTTTCACATACATATTGAATCAGTCCTATCTTAAATTTAAATTTTTACCTTCTCTATGCGTAAATAGATCAATCACCTTTACATTACAGGATATTTTATCTGAATTTTCTATTATATACCTAATAGCTCAGAAGATAAAACGCTTTGCTACAAATACTATACTATACTAATACTATAGGTACTCATGGGTTCAAATCCTATTACGACTGGGAATAATATTAGTAAAATCCCGATAAGGCATCTTGACACTTGCTTCATTATATTTTTATATGATAAACTTGTGTATTAAAATAAGTGCGTTTTTCTTCAAAATACACGCATAATAATTTCAGGGGATAAAGCTACAATTACTGTGGTTACAAGTTCAAATCCCGCTCAAGTCAAAAAATAAAATAACTTGATCAGTTATTACGACTGGGAGATCGGGAATAATATTAATGCAATCCAGATCGATTTTCTTGATCCAGGTTAACTCTGATTTCCTGTATAATAAGGTAAATACTGAGGCTATTATTAAATCGGGCAGAGCCGCTCTATCGGTGAAACGTGTAATTAATATAATAGTTATAAAAACCTACTAAAAAGCTTCTCGGCGCGTATATAAATAAATAAATAAATTATTACATATATTGAGTTTTTTTTAATTGAATTGAAAAATATGATTAATCGTAAAATATTACTCATATCTTTAATTACATTAACGCGCTGAAAAAAGAGTCGACACGAAAGGGCGTTTAAAATACACACGATTAGAATAAAAAATAACACAAGAATGAAAACATACCTGGATAATTAAGTAAATGGAACTCACGAAAATTTAATACATGTTAAAAATTTATATAACTACGATATGCCTCTACAGATAACATATGATATTATGGAAATAATATTGAATGGGAAATTTCATCTACACGCTTTTATTAATGTCACATCAAGCAAAAAGCTCTAAGGGTGAGTGGAAATGCTGTATTTTCTCCCTTGTTACTGAAAAAATACATATTATGCAACACCCTGCATGGTAAAATATCCGTTATACGTAGTCTAGAAAATCTTTGTAATCATGAAAAATATTTCCATTTTTACACGATACAAATATTCGTAAGTACAATCATTTGGAATTGGGGGGAAACGGTATCCAGAGATTTTTGCGCCAATTATGAATTCGGGAATATTGTGAAGCAAAAATATATATTTTTTTACAATAAGTCGAGTAGAGGTAGAATAAATATTATATTTTAATTACAACGCTACTTTATGAGTTGAAAATGTATAAAGGAAAGGTTTAATGCCGACACTTATTTTTATTCTATGTACGCAAAACTAAGAAATGTTATATGTTATGCATATTATAAAATGTGTATTTGCTCAAAAGCTCAAGGGAAAAGTAGCTACAAATACTGTGGTTATGGGTTCAAATCTAACTTTAGTAAATAAAAAAATGATTTGATCGGTTATTACGACTGGGAGATCGGGAATAATATTAATAAAATCCCGATCGATCGTCTTGATCCAGGTTTACTCTGATTTTCTGATATTTCTGAGGCGATTATTAAGTGATCTGTGTAACTAATAGTTAAGATCACAAAAATGAGTTAACACGTTGTGGTATCTAAAAAACAAAATTTCTAAATAAAAACCTTCTAACAAGCCGCCCATGGGGTATATAATAAACTAAATATATTTATAATAAATAAAACCTTTTTTTATTAAAATGTCCATATATGTATAGTGCTCATTATTCAATTTGACATTCATTATTTATATTTGTAGAGATATAAAAAAGCTTCTTATTGGTTAAATTAATCAGGTCACGTTACGTCCCCAGGTGAATTTTAAGGGGGTGATCAATTTCGTCTATTTATGGAAGCTGGAGGTTTTTTTTTTAAAAAACTATAATACTTCTAAAAAAATCTGAATATGGATTTGATTAACCTATGAAGCTTAAACACACTACTGGCCACCATAATTATAAATATATGAGCTATAAGAAAATTTATCATTATATTTTGTGTTAATTCATGCAGTTGCTTATGAGAAACCTCCTCTACATATTTTAACATTAATGCAATGCATTTCAATAATTCCATCACGTAGTTGGTATATCGTCAAAGAGTTTCCACCCTTGCTGTTGTACACGGGGTACATGTTTTAGGTTTTAAGGGTGGTGAGAAAATATTAACTGTGTTTACTTTGAAGAGGTGCTTTTTAACTATCGAGCCAAGCTTTACGAACCTGACGCTTTATGACTTACTAAATAAATATACATAATTATTATTCTGCAACAGATCACTCACTACCCTCAGTCGGTATTCAACAAACAAAACACTTCATTTCAGGTTGTATTTCCTTTTTTTTGGGAGGCTATTTATGTGTAGTAAACTAGAGAAGATACACCCGTTGACAAGTTTATGAGCTATTGTTCTTCCTATTTTGGAAGACATCTTACAAAGAATTGTTGTCCATTTCCTTCCACTAAACAACCAACGTAAACAAATATGAGATTTTTTTACTGCAGCACTACTATGTTTGAGGATTTAAACTTCATATTTTACAATGTAAATATTGTATAAGTAGCTTTGTTGGTAACCTTACAACAATAAAATTGAGGATAAATTTTGTATTTGATCCAATTATGAATATATTATGTTTAATTATAAATCTATATAATTTAAAAATTATAGTTTTAAAATTCTGACGACGCGTGACTACAAATAATGTGGTCATGGGTTCAAATCCCGCTCAAGTCTAAATGTTTTAAATTGATCTGATCGGTTATTACGACTGGGACATATTAATAAAATCGCGATCGATCATCTTGATCCAGGTTTACTCTGATTTCCTACATTGTTAGGTAAATACTGATTATTAAGTCGTTGACCTGTGTAACTAGTAATAGTTAAGATCACCGACATACAATTAACACGTTGTTGTGTATAAAAAACCCTCTCACAAAAGCATAAAATAAAGTATTGTATTTGTTTTTTAATTTTTGGGTTATAAATTATTTTTTTCTCTAAGTTCATTTAATATATATTTTGTAATTAAACATATTTTTTATTACATGAGACAAAACTTATCCAGATTGACTAAATATAGTGAACTATTTACAAAGAAATTAATGAATTTAATACGCGTCGTAGACACAAAGAATCAAGTGTCACAGCCACTCATTCAATTAAGATCTTAACATATTCAAAATCCATTAACCTCAGAAGGCACTCTAAGGCGTATTAATTATTCAAAATGGTGTTTTTCCGGTAATAATATAGAAGTGTATCCTTGTACATACACGTGTATTTGAATCTGTGAGAAATATTCGTGTCACGTGTGTAAACAGCGCGTCAGAAATCTGCGTCAGGGTCGGAAGTGGCGCCATACACAATACTACATTATTGCTTCTCAAATATATTGTTATTTTATTATATCTACTACAAATTACATATTATACGATTCTTATTGAACCAATGCTTGTAGGTATACTAAAAGTTTTGCCATATATATACAATGACATGGCCAAAACTATTATTGAATAATATAATAGTATTAGAGCCGCCTTGTTGTGCCAGTGTTTAGTATGACGAATTCGTGAGTGAGACTCTTGGGTTCGATCCTCGATCACTTGGTAGATATAATGTAGAGAACAAGATCTGAAGGACTCATTGCTGGGGGGTGGTCTGGGAAACCACATATTATATATTCTCCCGTCAAATTTACGATGGCCTCGCCAAAACCCCTTACAAGGGAAGTCGTCATGGTATTTATTTATTTATTATAATTACATATATACAATACATCAGATTTAATACATATTAATGGTTATTAAAAATCCACCAATTTTCTTTTTGCGTACCGAATCTTAGGTTTGAGTTAATTTAAACCTATGTCTTATTATACCTTTTTACATTAATGTAAACATTAAATGAAAGCCAATCCTATATAGGTTAAAAATATTTTTGCACCCAAATATTACTACAGCATAATACTTAATAACCCATCGGTATAATTAAACGTTTTTAAAAAAATAATACCTATATATTTTTTTAAATAATTGTTTGTTGATATTATTGACTTCTGGGAGGAATTGCATAATTTAAAGAAATTTTTTTGGTGTATTTTCCGAAGAATTTTATTGAGATGTTGGTAGTCGAAAGCACTAAGACATCTAAATAAAATATTGTGGAAATCACACCAAACAAATTTCTTTCAATTGTATATGTAGTTATTGATTTCTGTTATCTGTCATTTGTTTCAACAGTGTCCACCTTGTCACAGGATAATTTTTTACTATTTCTATTCTTGTATTTGGTGGTAAAAAAATAAAGAAATCTAGTTAAAGAAAAGATTGAAAATTTATTATAACAAATAAATGAACAAACAACTGATACGTTGATTAATTGTATTTTTTTAATATATAATACCATGGTTACATATTTAGAAGTGCTGTAGTAATAGCCTGCATAGAAGTTTTACATCTGACATGAAGCCATAAACTAATCCATCGACTGACTAAATGTGACCACAAAAGCAGCCACCATGTCACGATCTAACTATAAAATAAACCAAATTATATCGAATTCCTGAAATGTTCCAAGATACCGCTAACACAGAGTGTGTGTGACTTTTCACTGAATTCAATTATTTGGTATATTTAGTATATAGTTGGTAAGGTATATATATATATATATATATGTATATAGTAGATGTGAGGTGAGTGTGTGAGTCACATAAGCAATTGGAAATGTGTCCGGTGACGTTCTTCACAGTCCACCAACGAAGCCTGCCAGGATTACGTGACTGCCATATCAAAGTCATCTCACAATATGTTCAAACCATTTTACCTTTAAATAAGTAACGCTACACTTACAAATGAAACTGATTACAAAACCATCCACCTTCACTAGAATCCTGTAGCAAACACAGTGTGTGAGCGCTACGACACTACGACTGAGCTACGCCGTAGTATAAACACGCGTCCTATTAATCGTTTTCACATTTTAATATGTTAAATTTCGTTTCAGGATCACATTATGCTTATGAAAAAATCGCTATGTTAAGTTATATAAAAAATAATAGACTCCGCTTTTGTCAAAAGTTACGGCCAGGTGACTTTTTTCGTAGGTTAGAATTCCGACTTTGATCAAAAAGTCAAGCAAGCTTGTTATTTAGCAGAGACTTTGATAAGGCGTCGTATTTAAAGGGTCACGTTGTATAAAAAACAATAGACTCTGTATCGAAATTGAGTTTTTATCAAAAGTTTCGGCCAGTTGACTTTTTTCGTAGGTTAGAATTCCTACTTTGATCAAAAAGTCAAGCAAGCTTGCGGTTTAAGTGTTATAACACGTGTTTTGTATACTTGCATGCTTTTTTAACACCAATTCACATTTAATAATATTTCGTCAAGCCACTAATTGAGGCAGTCAATATAAACGCTGACTGACAGTTTGTAAAGCTTTTGTAAAGAACATTTTGAACGCTGATTTATGAAATTTTTCAAGCCATTTATTTCGTGTTTCCGTTTTCATCACAATCTGAAAATGTAAAATCATCTATGTAACATTTTACAAAAAAAAAAATGGGTTTATACATAATACGAATCGTAAATCCAGTTGTTTTGTTTCGAATTAACTCAATTCAATTAAACTGTCAGTTCATTTAACGGTAACATGTTGAATAACTCATTCACTCTTATTTTGACTAATTATCCTGGAAAATCTAGAGTATGTTTAAAACCGTACAAGACAATGACTTTTTAGACTTGTTTTAGGACTAAAAAAAACTCTTCACTATTTAAAATTACACTAAGAGTCTCTACTCTACTATTAAAGTGTCATAATGGGTCATAACAATACCACCGATATAAGTATTAGCAAGCCATACAACTGGATGTGTAATTAACAAGATGACGGACCAAGTAGACGTGTCAGAATGAGACAACACTAATTGTTTTATCGCGCTAAATGTCAGTTCATGTGAATTCTATATCTGAGTATCCATCGCTACTTATTACTGTTGTTAACAAAGAGCTTTACTTACAGATTTTTTTAAATATACTAAAATTTTCTCCTTCTTCAGCTTGTCTTAAATATTTTTTTTATAATTAAACTACAGTTTATGTGTAACAAATGAATTGCGTAGCGAGTCAAAGCGGCTATTACAGTGTGTCGTGTAAAAATGTAAGTAACAGTAATACATTGTATTCATGTACGATAGTTGTGAAAGCACAAATGAGGTCTTCATACAAATATACCACTTGTGGATTATTCAAGAAACAAATAACGCAGAGAGCTTCATGAATGTTTAACTGTCGTAAAATGCCGCCTTGTTTTCGCCCACCCATGAAAACTGACGCCTCGTTCAACGCTCTTTCGCGCTTAAATCCAACACACAATTTACTTCAAAGAACGTACAAAATGGATTCCCTTGCACTCGTTCATAATTAAGTTTCCGCCAACACTTCAGAAGGTACTTAATGAACAATACGCTTTTCTCAAAGTACGCGTTTAATCAAAAAACAAATAAGATGTGATACTTTATTTACTTATTTGCACCTAATACGGATTGCAATAATAATTGTAATAAAAAAAGCCTTTTGTTTATGCATATGTATGGTATAAATATGCTTAATTTTTTATTCATTATGATAATAACACAATTAAGTTTTTTATGTTTGTAGAGTAAATTGCTGTAACTTGAGACATGTTACTGATACTGTTCTACTTTTGACCACGCCATTTGACAATATGACAAATAAAATATTATGTACTGAGCATTTAGCCAGTGAAAACTAAAAAGTTTGAAGTAACCAGTTAATATTGTTAGGTCAGTTTAGTATAACCACCGCATTAATGTATGGAATTATTATGATATCGCTATTATGTACGTAAATAAAAGTTTTTTTTTCAGGTTGAATTAGCACCAATGGATACACTTTTATGAACATGATAAATGAAAGATTTTGCTTGATTTTTTTTCGTTATGTATAAATAAATATGATTATGACGCCTAGAACGTAACTAAAAAGATCTCATCATTGGGATTGAATTGCTTATGCCTGATTATTATCTTAAAATATGGAATTCACTGTTTTTAGGTAATTGTCTAATTGGAAGGAATTTATTTAAAAAAAAATATTTATATATATATATATATATATATATATATATATATATATATATATATATATATATATATATATATATGACAAGGATTTTACCTTTTGTGGTTAAATTTAGTAGGAGTCAAAGAGCATGTCACATACTGTTTTAGTATGGAAGTTGGATGAAAAGTTACTTGGCACACCATCTCACCTGGCCACCACTGACACCTTAAATTACCCATACAGGAAAATGCATTTTACCCATTATATTCGTATGTCTGTCACACCACAATCGCAATAACTTGCGCTAAATTAAGCAAATCATATTTCATTCTAGCGTCGCGACGGTCGCCACAATGACGCCCTGTAGCTTGTGTTACAAAATGTGAGATTCCAAGGGTAAAAAATTTTGAATTCAACCTAATGATAATATATTTGCACTACTTGAACCAAGTTTACTTAACTCAGATTACTCTGAGTCGAATCCATAGTACCGAAATATGAAGAAGAACTGATTTGACAGACAAAATTTCCATGAACATCACCAGTTTCCTCGTTAATAAAGTAGAAATATACAGGATTTTTTAACATGCCTAAATAATGTTAAAAATTCTTAGCTGGAGGTGTAATTTCATCGTATTGTATCCGATAATCCTTTGATGTTCGTAGACATGGGCTTTGATCCGATTAGATCCTCAGTGTAAGGAACACCATAGAAATAAATACTGTAATTTATGTTGAGGCAAATGCAGAGAAATTACAGTGGAATCTCAATATAACGAAGCTCAAGGGGAATGAAAAAAATCGTTATATAGAAGATTTTGATATAACGAGGTTTTCTTGCGCAGACAAGCACTCATTTTATATAATGTACGTATGTATGTATGTTCTTAAACTATGAACATGATAAAGAGGTGCACACAATAAAATAAAGTAAAATCCATATTAAGTTAAATAAATCCAGAATACTAAGTGTGTAAACAAAGAATACAAAAAATAATGTCAACAACTAAGATTTGCAAGTTGTAATAAATTTAGACATTACCTACTATTCTTGGTCATATGGACACTCCTAGATATTATTAAAAAATCTGATATATAGAGGTTTTTAAAATAAAATTCCGATATACAACCTGTCTTTGATTGAACTTCAAATAAATTAAAGGCAAATATGCAATTCCAAAAATACTAAAGGGGGCCTAAGATTTGTTTCGTATAAAAAAAAAATATTATGACAGTTTGTGAATCTTCGTTTATTATAAAGAGTCAATATATGATGTCATCATATAATAACAAAAACAAAATTCATTTTCAAGGTCAACGTCAAATGAATAACAATAAACAAGTATGTTGGCATAATGTCTCAGGTTGCCGACCCTGTGTGCCGTTTGAGGTTATGTTCTTTTTTACGTACTATTGTTGTTTCATGAATTCTATGACGTATGCTTATAATAATACAAATTCCAATCATGCAGTCAATCACCTTATAAGTTAATACGCAAGATTCTCAAACTGTTTAAAATAATAATTAAAAATTGAAAAATTTAACTAGCCGACTTGGACCATTAATAAAGGTGTGGTTGTGTTACATTTAATGTACCATTCCTTATATCTAATTATTTTAAGTTGAATAAAAGACACGTTGTATAAATTTCGAAAATGTGCAAAACGCACGTCGAAAATTCGTCATATCGAGGTTTTTGACAATGTGTATTTATAAAACTTCACAATATAAAAGTAAAACTAACATAGAAATTTCGTTATATCTAGATTCCACTGTATATACCTATTTTTAAAGGTTTAGATAGTAGTTAACATATTATAAAATTACATTTCCTACACGAGACTCACCTGAGTTATAAACAAAATGTTTTTGATTGAACAAAAAACTTATAATATTAAACTGCAGGTAGAGCATTTTAGTAGTAACTGCATTATTCCCCTGTGGTTATAGTTAGAAACGTATTCGTCGAATCCTTTAAAAAGATAACGAGGTTAAAAATAGTTTAGGTGTGCTGTTTCATTCGTCCTTGTTGAATGTGTCATGCGATGTTCTGGTTCGCTATTTTCGGTCAGAGACTCCCAAAGTCCAATTTGTGAAAGAATGAAAAACTCCCGTACATTTCTTTTTACATTGTTTTTATTACCCTTATTTATACGGCAGTGCATTTTGACAAACGGAGACCTTCTCGCTTCGCATATTTTACGACACAACCCTAAATATTTTACTTCATACGTATAACTAACTCTCCTCTACACTTTACGATACACCAGTCTCTTCTTTTAATTTCAAAATAAATTTTTATACCTCTATGAAGGGTCCATTATAAAAGAATCTTTAACAACCAACCATATCGGTTTAACAAATTAAATTTCAATATACAAGGTGAACATAGCACGATTTTTTGCTTCGAGATACGAGTAAAATTCGAAATACGAGCAATCGGCTAGAGAAATCCATGGATCTGAAACTTTTTTTTCTAAGCAGTTTACATGTGAGGGCGAGAAAAGTTTAGCAAAAAAGGCAACGTCCAGTGAAAAAAAACCACCGACAAAAATTAAACGAAAGTAACACTTAATAAATCTAATTTATTTTCGCGCTTTGGTTGTGTACAATAAAGATTTGTCACTTTTATAATACATTTGCTTATTCAAAAACACGTGGTACGTTAAAAAAACATTTTATTTGCTATCCTTTTGGTGGGCTGGAAAGGATTAATGGCAGTTTGTATGGAATTATATGGGAAAATTCGATTCGAGTTGCGTAACGAAATAAACTCGTATGTCGAGGTACCACTAAACTTCAAAATTAAGACTTTAACACATGTTACAGCGGTATTCACTAAAATGCATACATGGCTATTGTCTATGGTTTTGAAGTAAAGAATCTGTCAAAGTGGAGAATTCCAGCTGTCACTGTCAAATTCAATTATTCCAGCTGTCACATTGACAGTGACAGCTAGAATTCTTCACTTTGACAGATCCTTTACTTAAGTAAGAGTGACTGAACCATAGACACTATCATTTGTATGCATTTTAGTGAATACCGCTGTTAGTGACAGCCTCTTTTATTTCTGAAAATAAGATTAAGCCGCTTTCATTTCACATTTATTCGGAAAAAATAACCTTATTAACTTGTGGCCAGGAATTGTATTTTTTTTCGTTCAACCCCCTATTTGTAGAGTACAAAAACTGTATTGTGTTCT
Source organism: Agraylea sexmaculata (assembly GCA_022606485.1). Lineage (NCBI taxonomy): Eukaryota > Metazoa > Arthropoda > Insecta > Trichoptera > Hydroptilidae > Agraylea > Agraylea sexmaculata. Next base: position 6,809 of record JAGTTH010006337.1, on the reverse strand, counting down.
GTGTATTTTATTTGATGTATGATAATATAATATAAATCCTAATGCCCACGTACCCAATAATGCAAAACGTAAACATTTGCAATGTATGATAAGTTCAAATATGGTGGAGGTATTCGACAACCAGGAATACAATGAGGGAAGTAATGCGAGAGTTGTAACATTATTTCTGGAGTGGAAATCCTACAGGACGTTGTTGTAATTTTGGAATTGAGAACGAGCAAGTGCATTCCTTAATGGAACTCCAAGTGCCGAAATGACCGAAACTCACCGCACTCAAATACTTAACTTAATTAACTAACTTTTGACCAATCGATTACAATATCATGTCATCATATTACTGAATATGTATCTCGTAAGTCTGGGGCTTAACCATGATATTAATATAGACAAACTTTTATAAAAAAAAAATAATACATTATCAGCATAGTAATTCGGTGACAAAACAAGGCTTCCTTATAAATATGTTCATATAAGTTTAATATTAAACTAACGCTACTCTACATTGTTTGTAATTAGTAATTTTATGTGAATAATAATGAATTTTAAGGAAGCAAGGTATATTATAATCATAGCTCGGCTTAGTGGGTGCACTGAAATGCCTTAGAGCACTGGAAACTGCACGGGCTGTATTTTAAAATAGTAAATTGTATTTTAATTCTCTGATATTTATACATTAAGTATCATACAAATATTATAAATTTATGGGAGAAATTATAATTTTAAATGTTGTCGAATACTGGATGGATGGGCAAATTTTAAAGATATTAATATTTTTAGATTTTTGATACAATTTACCAATAAATGAAAGCCGCGCAGTGCCCAGCGCTCCAAAGCACTTGCACCCACTTATCCGAGCTCTGATTATAATATAGATAATAATAAACCCGAGTGTCGCAACGAACCGAGCCAACCCCTAAAGCACATGACGTTATTTTCAGACCTAAGTTGATAGGATGTCATGACTGTTTTTCAAAATTTAATTTAAGGCCACAACGATTATATTTCGTTATATTTATTTTTTATTTAGTATTTTTTTTAATACTAACGGAACAATCTAGTAACATTATATTATTAAATAAATAAAATTAGTATGTTTGAATTCGGCATCAATTTGCAGGATTCAACCATATTCAACATTTCTCCCATGCATAATATAACATTTGATGTATAATTAAAGTATTAATGCATTGTTGTGTTAATAGCAGAAAATTCAAATTAAATAAAAGGATTATCAAATAAATAAAGTCATATGCAGTGTAACCAATTCCAAAAACAATCACCCAATTAGCCAATCTATGGTATTTAAGTGTTATGTATTGTGTCTTAATAATATTAGTCCAGTTATTTTACTCTTAGCCTCTGGTTTAACTCTAAAAAATATTCCTGTAAATATTGTATAAGATAATTCGATTAATTTTAATTAACGACTGGCGATCAATTTTGTTATTTGTCCAAAATATTGTTTTAAGTAGAACCAAGCATTACTTTATTATAGTAAAATTAATTAGAAAACTCATATTATTAAATACTAATTTTATTTTTTTTTAAACATGGGAATAAGCAGTAAGTTTAGTTTTTTTGCGAACACACTTGATGTATGTAAAAAAATTCTATATACAAGCAATAGTTTATACAGAAACCTAAATAAAACTTGTTGGTCCCGGCCGTTCTGTTTTTATCTTCTTACTTATAAAACTTTTCTTTAAAAGCGATTCAGATAAATTCAGATAGTTAAATTTTACACCCGGTGAAATATTCTTCCTCGCAGATAAATATTCGATGTTCTCAGTAAGTCATGAATACACATTAGTACAGAAGACATTTGTCTTAAGAACGTAAACGGTCTTTGCTTGTAATTTACACGATAAGAGCGGAAAGCAAATGAAGTGTTGTAACAAAAAACAGTGTACTTTGAAATAGTATTTCGTTGAAAAAGTCGTCGGTTTGTTAGTTTACTTCACTTTCATACTGTTATAAAACGAAGCAGACAATATGCAGATTTTCTCCAACCTTTCTCGCTCTTAAGACTTACAACTAAATGCTTGTTACTTTAACTCTTTGTGGGAATCATTTATGAAAATACATAAATTTTTAATTGTTTGTAATAGAAATGTTTATTTTTTTGTACATTGAGCTTATAGAGGTGTCAATAATTCTTCAAAAAGCGTCAAAAAACAAGGGAGACAAAGATAAATTTGTCACCAAAGGTTTCGTATGACGCTGCTTTTACTGCTCGTACTGTTTATCTGTCACTTGTCGATCTCTCTAATAATATTACACCGTCTTCTACTTAATATGATAAAGCGCGTCATTAAAAGATTCTTTATATATTCAACGACAAATAATATATGACTATGTAAACAATTTACATGATCATGGGGATTTTGTTGCTCTCGAATGTCGGATTATCGAACATGTGTGAGGTATAGGTATAATATGCGCATTTAGTAGTGCCGGACATGTTCCAATGTCTGAAAACAATACGCATGACACTTCTATAGATATAAGATATAAATTATCAAATCCTCCTAAAATATTCTCACTGAAAATTCTATCTATATGTAATTTAAATCGGTAATGTTTAGACATAAATCCTTATGGGTAAAGATTATAAACAAATAATTCAGAATTACATAGATTCGGGTTGTATTATTCAGAAACGATATAGTGTTATATTGTATTTTATGTAAACGAGGTCTAAATTGATAACTTGACAGATTTATTTATACCCTATGAGCTTATTATATGTATAAAAATGCCAATAATACTTGTAAAGACGACAATAAATGTGAGGCACCAGCAGATGTTCTATCGCCTCGCCGCCTCACTAATTCAAAAAAAAAAAAAAAAAGATGTGTATAGGGTTTAGAATATGCACATGTATTGGTGTGCGGCCACGGTCGAAAGTATGCCGGAATAAATGCATACCGGTTCTACACATAAAACAGCTCAGGGGATAAGACGCGTGGCTACAAATACTGTGGTCATGGGTTCAAATCCCGCTCAAGTCAAGATTTTTTCTAATTGATTTAATCGGTTATTTCGACTGGGAGATCGGGAATAATATTATTAAAGTCGCGATCGATCGTCTTGATCCAGGTTTACTCTGATTTTATGGATTGTAAGGTAAATACTGATTATTAAGTCGGTAACATGTGTAACTATTAATAGTTAAGATCACCGATAGACAATTAACACGTTGTTGTGTCTAAAAAACCCTCTCAAAAAAGCACCATTAGAGATGTAGGTTCTCTGGTATTCAATACGACATTTTTCTCTTAATAATATTTTTTAAAAAAGTTGCTTCGTTGCCATTGCTTTAAAATGTTTTAATCAGTAAAATAATATAATATTATATATTTTAAAATTAATGTATGATAATAATGAGTGTATGAAGGAAAACGAGTTTATAACAATGCATTTTTTCCCGTGTGCCTGATTCGGCAATGGATAAAATCAGTTCTATCCTATCAGGACTTTCCCGGATTCCGGAAGCGTCCAGACTCGACTCTTTACTTCCTGTGCTCTTGTTCTCAAACTATCTACTATTATACACCATTATGTGTGTGTGTGTGTGTGTGTCTTTTGTATACAGACATAAGTAATTTGTGCATGTGTTGGTGCTTCATCCGGTTGTTCTATCGGAACGCTCTTTATGAGGAAAAACGCCTCTTCCGCTCTTGTTTTATGGCATAACCTTAAAAAAGACACTATGTATATGGAAAACAATCAAATCGCCTGCTCCAGCGTATTTAATCGTAAGTGCACAAAAAATATCTGTATGCTCTTAAGTCTTTATGGATTTGAGCCACATATTGCATGTAAAAAATGTTGATTTTCAATCATTATTTAACCTATTAAGTGGTACTTTTTCGAAATAGTAAAATAGTCCTATTTGACCGGCAACTAATGTAGATTCATCTATTATCTATAACACATTTCATGTCTCTGTCAATAGAAGGTATTTGACCGTAAACTGTTATATGTTATAAATAATAATTAAACCGAGTGACACGTGACAGGCAGTGTTGCCAGATTGAATATGTGGCTCAGTTCCATAAAGACTTAAGCACACAGAATTTTTTTGCACTTACGAGATTATACGCTGGAGCAGGCGATATGTATCATACATTACGTATCATAAATATTGAATTGCTTCTACTTGTTTTATGAGGGGCTCAGAATCAAATCCCAAAAAAATCAGTTCGAATCAAATCGAGTAAAATTAAAAAAAAGTACAACTTCTATAGAATCATAATTTTATAAAATAAATAACTAAATATTACTATTTGAATTAAAACTTAATTTTGGAGCTTATAATTCTGTCATCCATTAAAATATTTGTTATTTTACAATGAATAATCCAAGTGATCTAGATAAAATGTATAAAACTATATATTCTACGAAATATATTTTAAATACAATAGTACACATAAGGTAATCTTAATATTAATGTATGTATAATATGAATACTGATATTAAAGTTCATATTCAAGGTTATTACAGCTGGGAGATTTGGAATAATATTAATAAAATCGCGATCGATCGTCTTGATCCAGGTTTACTCTGATTTCCTGGATTGTAAGGTAAATACTGTTTATTAAATCGGTTACCCGTGTAATTATTAATAGTTAATATAACGGACAGATAATTAACACGTTGTTGTGTCTAAAAAACCTCTAAAAAAGCTACTCGGGGCGTAAATAAATAGTTAACTAACGAATTTTATTATTTATACTAGAGTAACCCAAGATACACATCAAATTTCCATTATTTCTCAGAATGTGTTATGAATCTGGTCTCGATTCAAACTATGGGTAAATTCTATTAGCTATTTATTAAAAAAATCATGCTTACATTAAATTTTGGAAATAACGTTTCATAGCTACAGCACAATATGTGTGTCGATAATTCAGTGTATTGAATCAAATTTTTATTTTCATGGAATAATATAAGAAAAATATACAGTTCGTCCATGGTTTTATTGGTTAACTGAACGATGATAGATTATGAATATTCCAAAGTACACATTTCACATGAAAAATAATATTATATTTGGTATTTCTTAAAGCGATCACGCGGAACAACCGGGCTTAGAATAAATCTAGAGTAGTATTTATTTGGTAGTCGGCGCTGCTTGTAAAAAATACAATCTGATTTGGTATAGGATAGTAAAAAAAGAGAGAAAAACGACAATCAAGAGAGCAATTCTATAACTGAACTATTTCTACATATACTTCTTTGATCATTTTTGAGTGGCTTTATGGATCGACAACTATAAAATTGGCTCAGCTGAATATTACAACGGCCCAAATAAAATTTATGGCTTATCCATAAAAATTTGCAAATATATTTCAATTAGTTAGATTGCCGTCATCGTTTAATAAAATTTATTTTGAATTTTTATGGTACAGAACTTAAAAAGAAGCGTTAGAGTACCTTTTTGCTTATATTCATAAAATACTGTTATAGATTTTTCTTATATATAATTAAAATTTATAATTTTTTTTTCGTTATTATGATTGAATCACAGTTTGTATAAAAATATTGTAAATCGCCAACTTTCGACGCAAATCCTGAAACTATTCAATTCATAACACAACGATATAACAGGGTGGAAATTATGCATACGAATATTAGATTTTCTTTAAATAATTAAAAATAACTCGTGGTAATAATTGAATTTGTGTCACCATCTTGAAATCAGCTGTTTCTGTGAACTACTTAATAGTAAATATCGCGTGTATTTTGTGTCTGTTAAATACTTTTAGAAACTAAGCAATACATATGTATTTTCAAATATTTAATAGTTTTTTTCCCTTATTTTTGGGATAAACTATCACCCCCTGAAATATTGTCAGTTAGTTCAAGTCGAAAATTGTAAAATCACCTAATAACATCTTATCGGTCAACAAAAAAACGAACGATTATTTATACAATAATATTCATTATGAATTTATTAGCCTATCATTTATTTATAAATGTACATTAAGGATATCTAGTGTATTATTATAAAAACTATTGATAGCATTTAGGGATTCAAATTTCCGAGTTAAAGTTAAATTACTTTGAATTATAACTTAATATTCAAACATTTAATTTGGTATTTCATCGATTAAAAATATGTATTTGTGCTTTTGAACTGAAACTCAACTGCCTGTAAAATTAATACACCACTTCGAACTATTATATCAAAATTCTGTGTATTATTTGGTTTTCTTTGTTTATTTTATTTTAATGTGGATTTCCATCCTCGGTGAAAATGGATATCGCATATTGTTGCTCGTGCATTTCGTCTGAAATGAATTCATCACCCAAAATGGCTTTGTTTCCTCAAAACTAATATTTCAATACTGTATACACAATTATTTTGAACCATTAATAAAGTAAATATCATATTTACTTCCCTTAACTCATTATAATTATACTTAACAACGTCATTCTTAAAAAAAAGCATTTTTTTCTTGTGTATTTGTTGTTTTTCGTGTCAACATTTAGACGCGATACGTGATATACATTTTTAAGATAGTGTAGTTTAAAATATAATAATATACAATCTGTGATTCACATATCTCGAATAATGTAATGAAGATTAATGTAGGTAACGTATGGTGGATGTTATCTGGTTTAATAAATAAAGTATGGGTTTTCTGTGAAGTAATCCGAGAGCACCGCTATTAAATTGAGGCTTTGGAAGGCTTCCAAAGTGCACAAACTAGCCTCAACCAACCAATGAATAATTAGTTTAATTAAAACAATGCTGTCTCATTAGACCACCGTGTTCTTCTAATGAGGTGCCAGTTTCTCTC
>JAGTTH010006334.1:0-47859 GCA_022606485.1 Agraylea sexmaculata | reverse complement strand
TCATGTTCCAATATATGAAAACAATACGCATGACACTTCTATAAATATAATTTCATATATCTAGTGGTCCTGGCTTCAACGACGACTTTATACTTTAATAGTTAGTACTATTTCAAACAATAGTTTGAAAAATAAATTGATGTGATGTGATTCCAGAAAATTATTTTGAAGATTGTCATTTGACACTGCACGGTTAAATAAATTAATTAACAGTCCTTTATAAGAAGTCAGCCTCCCCATTTTATAAATATGATAATTGAATAGTATTGTATTATCGTGTATCAAGATATGCTTGTATGAAAGGTTAAACCACATGTCGATTACCATCTTGTATTGGCGGCTCCTCTGAATTCGGACAATGGTCAGACAAGTCTGTTTACAATTATTATACCACTCATATCTTATATTCACTGACCTCATTCTACTACTTGGAATCAATATTTTCATTTCAAAGCCTGAAATGTCTATCGACGCAATGGGATATTATTTATAAAGAACTATGAGAAATTCAAGCATAAAACTACAGAAGGTTGAGACGTTTTAGACGCAACAACGTGTTAATTATATGTTGGTGATCTTAACTATTACTAGTTACACAGGTCACCGACTTAATAATCAGTATTTACCTTACAATACAGGAAATCAGAATAAACCTGGATCAAGACGATCGATCGGGATTTTATTCATATTATTTCCCAGTCATAATAACCTATTTTTTACTTGAGCGGAATTTGAACCTATGACCACAGTTTTTGTTGAAAAACTTCTACAATTCGATAGATAAAATAAAATATCAACAATGATTACATCCCGCCGAAATGTTTACAACAAAAGCCGAATAATGACAAAATATTTTGATCATATAATAATTTTATTTAAGTTTTAAGTAATTGTCACAAACCGACACCGCCGATATTAAAAGGCCAGACAAGTGGATTATAAATATCAAGATGATGAAGATAGTAACGCTAAATGTCTCACTCAGACTCGTCTGCTTGGTCCGCCATCTTGATATGTATAAATCCAGTCGGCGGTAACGCATGAACCCAACATTTAGTTATTGTTAAAAAAAAGGTGTTTAATTCAAGTATTAAGAAATAAAGAATTATTTTTCAAAAAAATGTATTTTTAGTCAACTAATGGATTTTAAAATAATACAAAATAGTCTAAATGAATCTAAAAATTTCAATATTTCAATCTCATTTTATATACGATTCCCGATAATTATTTGTGGGTACAAATAGTCTTGAAATGGGTTAGTGGTTTTAAATGAAATAATTTTCTATTAAAAATTCCAAAATCGTGTAATGTCAATTGAATACAAAAATAAATATTTAATAATTATTAATAAATAAAATATATTCGTCGAGCTTTTTTGTCTGGTGATGCTGCAAGTTGATGCCAGCGCCTTTCCTCGCAGCAATTAAATGATATGAATCTCCTTTTGCGTTATTTATTTATTTATATATATATTTAAACCTTCTTCTACTCTTATTGCTGCCTGAAACGAGCCTCTCTCTTATAACGAGGTGTCGTTAAACGGACCCGGGCGTGGCGATGAAAGGTTCAATTTATTAAAATTTAATCATATTAAATTGTTCTTCTCTCTATGAACACACTGTATATGGGTTCTGTTGAAGGCTTCAATTATTTGGTGTTATTAATTACCTCGTCGGGATATGAACTATGTACCTTTTGGGCCCCAAGCACACTTATTATAACCAATTATCCACCGAATATCGGCTTAACCAAACTCTAAATCATATTATTTATCAAACCTTAATATAGCCCTGCTTTCACGATCATATTTCAACATAAATACTTTTTTATTATTAAAAAAAAATTAATTCTTTTAAAAAAACTTATCCAATTGGCAATTTTTTAATGATTGAATGCTTTCGATTTTTTTTATATATAATTGAGATGTCATAATAAATATTAGCGTGGGATTGTTTGTGAAATATAACGCGTTTTCTAAATAAAGACTAATGCTTGTTTCAAACCTGACAAACTCGTTGTAATTGAATACTTATTTTATGACTATTAATCAAATGGTTTATATTTGTAATGTTAAGATTTTCAATAAAAAAACAAAGAATTAATAACCAATAACTCGAATTATCTATTTATTGTTTAATTGTGTCCAAATTTCATTTAATTATTAAAAAGTGAAATCTGTGTTAGTGTTACTAAGTAAGTAACCTAACAAAGAAATTTTCAAAATTGACACCATACTTAGGTGTAAAGTCGTAATCGAGCCACCAAGACCTCAAAAAGAGGTCATACAATGTAAAAAGTGTCAAAGATACGGACACACCGCGAAATATTGCAACAGGACTCCGCGTTGCGTAAAGTGCGCAGGTGAGCACGCAACAACTGATTGCAACAGAACAACAAGAGACAACAATGTGAAGTGTGTCAACTGCAACGGGAACCACCCAGCAAATTATAAAGGTTGCGAAACACGCAAAAAGGTACAAACAAGCCAATTCCCCGTATTAAGAAAGAAAATAATTTCAAAACAGACAAACAACTTGACTAACACTACAACTTTCAAAACCAATGACATGCCAAAGTCGTATGCTCAAGCCACCAAAAATATCGAGCCAACTCCCGAAAAACCACAAGACAATATTATAAATAATTTAATAATTAAAATGGACAAACTCATTGAACTTGTCATGAAAACCATGGACAACATGACACAGATCATGGCAGCTCTTGTCCTAAATAAAAAATGATTCCATTATTAAAAATATGTCTTTGGAACGCCAACGGTCTTGGACAACATAGCCAAGAAATAAAATTATTTTTAAAAGAAAAAAACATTGACATAATGCTTATATCGGAAACACACTTTACCGAAAAAAGCTACATAAAAATTCCCATGTATACTTTATATACGACGAATCACCCCGATGGAACTGCGCATGGCGGAACAGCGGTGATAATTAAAAACACTGTGAAACATCATCTCACTGAAAAATATGATCGAGACTTTCTCCAAGCAACCACAATTGCTGTCGGAGATACAAATAATTATGTATATATATCGGCTATTTACCGCCCACCCAAACACTCGATTAAACGAGAACATTTTGACGATTACTTCAGAACACTTGAAGCGGATAAATTCATCGCAGGTGGGGACTTCAATGCCAAACACCAACAATGGGGGTCTAGACTGGCCACACCCAGGGGGAGAGAACTGTATAAAAGTATGGCAAACAACAAGTTGACTCATCTATCGACTGGTGAACCAACATATTGGCCTACAGATAGAAGAAAAACACCTGACCTCATAGACTTCTGCGTAGTGAAAGGAATTCCAATCGAAAGACTGAGCGCAGAATCTTGCCTCGATCTGTCATCAGATCACTCACCTGTTATTATTAAATACAGCTTGCTACAACCAATTATCAAACCCAGTAAATTTACACTCGGTAACCGTCACACAGATTGGGAATATTTTAGACATATCTTAAATGAAAATTTGAAATGTGATATACCATTGAAAACAGAAGACCAACAGTTACAGTTACAACACCGCAGTTATTCACTTTCAAAATCAAATTCATTCCGCAGTGAAAAAAGCCACGCCCAATATGTCAAAAAAACCACACTCAACAGATGATTTTCCCCGCTGGATTCAGGAAAAAATACATGAAAAAAGACGCATTCGTAAAGAATGGCAAAATACTCGAAGCAAGGAACTCAAGAGAAAACTGAACGAAGCAATAAGAGATATTAAAAATATCCTATGTGAATGGAAAATAAAGGGATTCAATCCTATCTGGAAGGTCTTACAGCAACCGACGCTACAGATTATTCTCTATGGAAAGCTACAAAAAAACTAAAACGGCCCCAAATATCCATACCGCCCATCAAAACGGCTGACGATAAATGGGCAAAAACTACCAGAGAGAAATCAAACGAGTTTGCGAAACATCTCAAGGAAATATTTACACCAGCGGAAAGGATGTGTTCCCCTGAAGAAGAAAGTCACATTCATAATTTATTAGATAGTACGGAACATAAAGAAAACTATTATGTCAAAATTGGACTTCAATGCGTCAAGCATGTTATAAAATATGAAGTACGCGCAAAAAAAGCGCCAGGACATGACATGATTACCGGGAAGATAATCAAAGAATTGCCAGATATCGGATTAAGATTTCTAACCATAATATTTAACGCGATACTTAGAATGGGTAGCTTCCCTAGACAGTGGAAATAGCAGAAATTATTATGCTACCTAAACCAGGTAAACCACCCGAAGAAGTCACTTCATATCGACCGATAAGCCTCCTGCCAATATTTTCCAAAATATTTGAAAAAATTCTACTGCGCAACATGAAACCAATACTTTTTCAAGAACACATGATCCCTGATCATCAATTCGGTTTCAGAGAAGCGCACTCGACAATTGAACAAGTTCATCGAGTTGTGACGATCATAGATCGCTCCATACAAGAAAAAAACTACTGTTCAGCAGCATTCTTAGATATCAGTCAAGCTTTTGACAAAGTCTGGCACCCAGGCCTGCTTTATAAAATCAAAGGAAAACTGCCCAAAAACATGTATGATATTATCAAATCGTACTTGACCGATAGACAGTTTTTTGTTAAATATGACAACGAAACTTCAAATCTTAATACCATAAGATCTGGAGTACCGCAAGGGAGTGTACTAGGTCCTCCTGTACTGTATCTAATATACACAAACGATCTCCCAAAAACCGACAACACAACACTGGCTACATACGCTGACGATACCGTCATACTCGCTTCGGACAAAGATCCACCAGCTGCCTCACAATTCCTCCAGAAACACCTTGACGCAATACAGAAATGGCTTGAAGTATGGAGAATTAAAGTAAATCAAACCAAATCGACACACGTGACATTCACAAACAAAAACAGACATGTCCACCAGTGAAAATTGGTGGGAAAAATATTCCACAAGAAGACTCGGCTAAATACCTCGGTATACACCTTGACAGAAGCCTAACATAGCAAAAACACATTAAGACAAAGAGACTTCAAATGGAACATAAAAAAAGACAAATGTACTGGTTGATTGGCAGACATTCCCAACTCACACTTACAAACAAGCTATTGCTGTATAAAGCAATAATCAAACCCATTTGGACATATGGATGTCAACTGTGGGGGACAGCTAAGGATACTCATATCAGCAGTATCGACAGGTTACAAAACAAGACCCTGAGAGCAATTTTAAATGCTCCATGGTATGTACCCAACTGAGTCCTATTACAGGACTCTAAAACAATGACAGTACGCGAAGAATTGAAAAAATTCAGTGAAACGTACCAAAGTAGATTAAAAAGTCACCCGAACGTACTAGCGAGGGACTTATTGACCGTAGACTACGCAAGACGTCTACAAAAATACAGACAACTTGACTTGCCAGCAAGATTCAAGGACTGACAGTGGTGTTTACTTGATAAAACAAGTATGAACACTTGAACACTTATAACCTAAACACAACGCCGGGATTGAGTCGTCACTGGACAACCAACCCTCAAGACAATGTGACAACAGACGACGAGTAAGATGTCTTTAGACAGGGTACTCAAAAATATAAATCAAAAAAAAAAAAAAAAAAAAAGTAAGTAACTTGTAACACTAATAATATAAGTTAAAATCTGTGATATAACCACAATACGTTAATTCGTTAAGTCGTCATGTAAATGTGAATGAATTTTTATAAAAAATAATGGTTACCCATTTTTAATCTGTAGAAAATATAAATAAAAATTATATTTGTAATTAAACTCATTAAGAAAAAAAATAATTGTATTAAATAAAAAATATGACCATGTTTGATTTTGAATTTTTTTTTAATAAATAAATTTCACAGCTCTTTGGGGTGAATTTTGTAGAGGAATTCATATTTATTTCTACTAATAATAAATCGCCAGTTTAATTTATGTATTTGATCATACATAAGGGTATAATTTTTAATTATTTATGAACATTGTATTCATTGATGATTTTAAATATTTTTTTTTTCATTTGTTTGTCTGGATACATAAATAAATAAATTATACTCATCACTTTTATGTATCAATAGTATATATTTAAATTTATATATGATTGATTTTTAGATGATCGACTATTTTACCATGGAATATTTGTAAAATAAAAGACGTTTAATTTTCACTGTTTGTCGTATTTATTACGCATATTGGAAAAAGAATTTGACGATATTTTTTTAAAATTTGGATATTTACAAAAAAAAATCACACAATTTCCACATGCAAAACACATCAATTGGATGCAAATTATATTTATCGTTCTTACATGTATATATATTTACAAAAATTCAATATAAATAACATCTTCACAAATGTCTATATGTACAATTTCACTATAAAATAAATTCACATCGGAAACTACACAATAATAATTTATCAATGAAGGGTGTGTGTGTGTGGATTTATTTAAATTTAAATAATAAATATTGCAGATTTACCATGCTTGTGTTTGTTTTAAGTACAATATATTTATTATTATATTATTAATATAATTATTTACATCAACAATCCGCTTACAGATATTTTGGCACTGACTTACAAAACTAAAGACTTGATTCAATAATTGATTAATTCATTATTTACTCACATCAAATTATATTTACACATTTTTAAATAACATACATTAGACGAGACCTGATATAATTTTTTTAAATTTAATTTGTATACTTTCTTTCGAAATCGTCATTTTGTTAAGAATTCAGATCAATTGTGCAATAAATGAAATTATATGTTTGAATTTCGACTAAAAGTATACAAAGATAATTATTATTAAGTACTCGGGGGTTTCAAAGTTAGAATATTGTATATTTATATAAAAACTGTATTAACTCAAAAGATCAAGGATTTATCAATAAAAAAATATATAAACTAAAGAATGATTGTTATTATTTAATTAATATCAAGGGTCCAGTTTCATAAACCTATAACACGAAAATTAAACAAATCGCTAGTATTTTGTTTTAAAAACTAAAGTTATACAAAAAATCAATGGAACTGAACCATTGATTGATTAATATTTTTTTTATATAAAAGAGAATATATAGAGTTGTGATTGATTCAAGAGCTACAAAATATAAGGTTATGCTTAGAATAGCAAATGGGGGTAAAAGATCCATATAATTTTTTAATGTGCAATATTTTCATAGATATAGCTATTAATTTAACGTGATGGATAAATTAATAGCTATATCTTTGATAAACTACATTCACTTCAAAAAATGCATTAACCATCATTTTCTATTTTATACCCAACCTTATTATTTTTTAATTAATAAAAATCAAATTTTAATGATGTTTTAATTATTTTGTAAATTCTTAGGCCTGTTTTGTAAGTGTATTATTAAATATTATATATATATATATATATATATATATATATATATATATATATATATATATATATATATATATATATATATCGTGATAAATTACCCAAAAAAATAATACACCCTCTCATTCTACCCGTTAATAAATCATAATTTAATCAACACCCGTTAAGGCATTTTTAACATATATAATAAAAATCGCAGCCGCCTTTTCTAACTCATATACATAATATTAAATTTTAAGGGAAGATTTGGTTAACAAAAATGGACAAGTTAAAAGAGAATGACTGGAAATATACATTTTATAAATAATGTAGATTATATTTGAATGCATTTATTTTATATATATATATATATATATATATATATATATATATATATATATATATATATATATATATATATATATATATATATATATATATATATATATATATATATTTAAATTAGACTTTGAAACCCCTTAGTATTGTGTTGATCCAGGTCGTACATAGATGGATAAAATAAATATAAAATAGCTAATAGTAGTAGTGGCGAGAAGTCCTCTAATGATTAAAGTATCACTTGAACGGCTGGTCAATGGCGGAGTGTGTCATTGTTGTTTGTCATCCATCATTCTCACTGTCCGTCAGACACTCGTCGTCCATCTCCATGTCTATGAGCTCCTCCTCATCATCATCATAGCTCTGTTGGTATCCTGACTGCTGATCATCATCAGAGGGCTTGGAGCCTCCGCCCCCGCCGCTGCCGCCCCCGCCGCCCTTCGACTGTCCGGGCTGTGAAGACTTGGCCTCTTCCTCCTGCTGCATCCTTTTATGTTTCGTTCGTCGATTCTGGAACCACACTTTCACCTGTGGACAAATCAAATTATATTCATTAATATCACGTGATAAATTACCCAAAAAAAATACACCCTCTCATTCTACCCGTTAATAAATCATAATTTTTATTTTATTTAATCAACACCCGTTAAGGCATTTTTAACAAATATAATAAAAATCGCAGCCACCTCTTCTAACTCATATAAATAATATTAAATTTTAAGGGAAGATTGTAGTATTTGGTTAACAAAAATGAACAAGTTAAAAGAGAATGACTGTAAATGTACATTTTATAAATAATGTGTATTATATTTGAATGCATTTATTTCATTATAATTATGTAGGCGATTAAAAGAAGAATTAAATAAATAATTGAAGCTAAAACTTTTCAATAAATAAATAAATAACTACACAGTTTGGATAACGCTTAAGCTGCAATTATTTTTATTTCTGATTAATATGGAACGACGTCGGCTTATTCTTAATACATAAATATGATTCCCATGAACAAATAAGACAAACTATTAAAATTATTATTAAAAAGGTTATAATATAATAGATATTAAAAAAAAAATTTTTATTGAGAATTTTAAAACAAACACTTAAGAAAAAACCTAACTTCTGTTGGACCCACTGTATTTTTTCTATTTGTATTATTATTAAAAAGATTTTTCAGATAAAATCGTAGCATTTATATAAATTAAATAGAATCCACTTCGAGAAGAGGTCAATTCATAATTTATTATATATCAAACAAAATGTATTTTTGGCAAACAAATAATCCGTTGTCTACTCGTAGGATTTAAATATAAAGATGACGACACAAATTAATAATAATATGTATTAAGTGATCAATTAATTAAGTATCCTTAATAGTAGAATGATTTAGAAGCGACTATACATAATATAAAGGATGTTTGTAATGAAACACAATGGGGGTGGTTATTGTTCACCCCATAATAGAGTTAAGGTGGGTGGGGCTTGTTATATCTTATCGGATGATCGTGTCTATTATTTAATGCTGGTAAAATTCCAAATCGAGTGGTTAAGGGGCGGGTGTTTAATCGCTCCCAGGGGGGTGGAAAAGCCACCCCTTCTGTGTAATACACCCCTCACTACGACCATTTCCAAAATACACACTCAGGGCTACTTAAACAAACATTCCATCAACCCGTTAATACAATTATTATTGATCTTGTAATATTATGTATTTTATAAAACACTTAATTATTTGTTTAATTTTATTGACTATTATTATTAAACTAGGGTAATTTTAATTGAAATTTTCAAATTGTCAAAGTTTTTTGATGTTCTACTTGTTTTTTCAATAGAACGATAATAAGTTATTTATTTTTTCATTCAGAAGATGTTTTAATTTTTTAAGTGAATTATAAATAAAATAATTTAATACGGCTTTCATATCGACTGCTCTAGCGTATAATATCGTAAGTATAAAAAAATGTGTGCTCTTAAAAAATGTGTCTTTATGGTTTATTTATGTTTTTTTACCTTCTTGGCCGACGCTTATTTAATAATCTACTTGTACAAAAAAAAAAAAAAAAGTAAAGTACAGGCTTAATAATTTACAAAATATTTTTGCTATCCAATTAATAAAAAAACCATTATTGATATATATATTTTTTATCAATTAAATAATAAGTTTGGGTATAAAATAGCAAATGGTGGTTAATGGACATTTTTTAAACTACACATAGTTTATTCCATCACTTAAGTTAACAGCTAGATCTATGAAATTATTGCACATTCGAAATGTGGAAATTATATGGACCTTTTACCCCCATTTGCTATTCTAAGCATAACCTTATATTTTGTAGTTCATGAATCAATCAGAACTCTATATATTCTCTTTTATATAAAAAGTATTAATCAATCAATGGTTCAGTTCCATTGATTTTTCGAATAACTTTAGTTTGTAAAACAAAATACTAGCGATTTGTTTAATTTTTGTGTTATAGGTTTATGAAACTGGATCCTTGATATTAATTAAATAATAACAATCATTCTTTGGTTTATATATTTTTATTGATAAATCCTTGATCTTTTGAGTTAAATTTAATCAATCATATTATATTCCTGGAACAAACTATAGTAAGTTGAATTGTTCTGTTAGTATCCGAAAATTTTAATAGAATAATAGATTTTACCACATAATAAATATGTAAGTGCTCTACAATTGTAAGCAATTTAAAACCTGTTTTTTCATCCTCTTATCTGAGTGTTTTTAAATGAATAAAAATATAAATTTATTATATAAAATTGAGCTTTCCTGATAATAGTTGCATCCACTTAACGCTTGAAGCTCACGAGGGAAAAGTACAGCCGAGGGGAAACTATCATTATCTCTTTCACTCTCGCACACACTAATAGCCCTAGAGCGGGATAGATGCTAAATGTCTGCTGTTCAATTTATTATTTGTTGGTTTAAGTGGCGTGATCAAACTTTTTACCCCATACAAACGTGATTTTCCATCACCCGTATAATATATAATATATGAAATGTTTGCATCCCCTGCTTCTGGTGGTTGGAGCGATACAGGGGTGGGTTTTAGATTCATATCCGAATAATTGGGGTGCGCTTGTGAATTATACGCGATCGCCCAATAAAATCATATGTAACGAATTAGGAAGGGATTTGAGCTAACAATACTAAGGGTAGGGGCTCATAATATGATAAAATCATGCTTAACAACTCTTTTATGGCCTCTAACAAGCAACTGATTAATCACCGCCTGGTAATTTATAACTGAAAAATATACCAACATAAAAATTTATATACATACATATATTATATATATAGGTATATATATATATATATATATAGTATATATATATAGTATATATATATATATATATATATATATATATATATATATATATATATATATATATATATATGGGTTGCATTTTTAAAAAGATTCTAAGTGAGAATTTTCACATATTGAATTGAAAGCATTTTAGAACACTTCTAAGAATAACCCAATTTTTCATAAAATAATATCAAAAACTACGATCTACGGATTAAAATAAAACAATTTGACAATTTGGATTGATACAGGTACTATTTTTAATAAACTTAACATTTAAATATATAATCTAGAATTTTTAAATGAATAGAAGAAATGTTCAATTAACCAATATTTACCTCTATTTATATATATATATATATATATATATATATATATATATATATATATATATATATATATATATATATATATATATATATATATATATATATATATATATATATATATATATATATATTGTTCAAAGTGCAATTTTAATATATTGTATATGTAAATATTTTTACCTTTTAATAACATGAGACAACGTTACCCATTTTTTATAAACTAATATCGATAATTAAGATCTACGAAACAAAATAAACATATATGAATGACAATTTTTTTAAATAATAATAGCAATATTTGGAATAATTTTTTTTGCAGAAATAGTAATATTTATTAGGTATTTTTGTATTAAACGTTACATTTGTGGGATAATTTATAATATTTAGTGTTTTATTTTTAACTGCAGCAGAAATGTTCAATACATTTTTAATAATATCTAAGGATTTGACAAATAATCTAACCTAATTATAAATTGTTCAAAGTGCAATTTTATTTATATTTTTTTCTACATTGTTTGATAATACAAAAAGGTGTAAAGATTATTTATGTAAATATTTTTTATCTTTTGATAACATGATAAAACATTACCGATGTCTTATAAACTAATATGGAATATAACGATCTACGAATAAAAATTAAAATATATCAATGACCATATTTTTTAATAATAGTAGCAATATTTGGATTTTTTTGGAAGTGATATTATACTAAGCATTAATTAATTGTGAAATCGTACATATTTTTTATAAAATATAAATCCTTTACGAATAATTTAGATCACTTTTACATATTTTGATAAAACCTCCCTATATAATATGATATTACATTTTTCACACAATAGGAAATCGATACATTAAATAATAAAATCTGTATTTATCATTTGATATAAATTACTGAGAGACGACATGTCGTTAATCATATTTCACAATGTTCGTCCCCTTTGAGCGATTAAGCTACACGATATTATATAATGTAAAATATATGTATGATATTTATATTTTAATACATAAGGGTTGTGTGGAGCACATACGGGGTTGATGGTGTTATTATTTTTAATATGGTGCGAAATGCGACAAGGGATGAAGAGATTGTACCATTGTTGAAATATTATTATATTACATTATACGACATCTGCTTCAGAACCGTTACACTATTATAATATTAAAAATATATATAATATCATTATATAAGGTGGCCTTTTAATCAGTGAATATTATTTATTTAAAGCAATTTTTATTAATATCTATTTTTCTTCTAAAAATATGCTCAACGATTAAGTCTATATACGAAAAAAAAAAATTTATTCCACCGAATTCAATATAATAGTGTGATGGGAGTGTGTGCGTGCGGTGCGTATGCGTGTACACAAATACTACCAAGCTCTAGTCTATTCGTATACACACGACTTATTACACTATTATATTGAATACGGTTCTTAGATTGTTCTGTTAATATCAAAAAATTAAAATAGAATAACGCATAGTTTAATGAGAGTGTGTGCGTGCGGTTCGTATGCGTGTACACAAATACTACCAAGCTCTAGTCTATTCGTATACACACGACTTATTACACTATTATATTGAATGCGGCTCTTAGATTGTTCTGTTAATATCAAAAAATTAAAATAGAATAACGCATAGTTTAATGAGAGTGTGTGCGTGCGGTTCGTATGCGTGTACACAAATACTACCAAGCTCTAGTCTATTCGTATACACACGACTTATTACACTATTATATTGAATTCGGCCCTTATATTGTTCTGTTAATATCCAAAAATTAAAATAGAATAACGCAATGTGTAATGAGAGTGTGTGCGTGCGGTGCGTATGCGTTTACACCAATAATACCAAGCTCCATTCTATTCGTACATGCACCATTTAGCACGACTTTGATTGAAGTAAACTTTTATATTTGAATTGGTTATTCAAGAAACGAAGAGAAGGTTATTTTTTATTATAAATTAATTAATTAAATCAAACAGTGAGTTACCTAACTGGGGAGTCAAATATCAGCAAATAATGCATTTTTTCATTTCTCAGCTCTAGTCTATTAGTACATACACCATCTAGCACGACTCACTATTATTACAATAATATATTGAATACGGCCTTTCGTATAATAATTATTTATATTTATTATAAATTTTCGGTCTATTGCTAAATATTTTGATAAAATATAATCGGGGGTTGAAATCCATGTGACTTGCTAATCTCAAAAGTTTTACACGCGGGGGTTGTTAACGGGGATGAAACGCCCCAAAGTCATTATAAGACTAACGAGCCAATTTACCCTTTCATAATATTTCCATCCAGCCAGGTAAAACTATTTAAAATCACCATGTTTTAATAACGCTAGGTTGTTATTTGATGATATATGAACATATTGTTATGAGGGCAATAAATCGTCGTCTTGAGTAATGTTAATCCCGCCTATTTCCCATCTTCATAACCAAATAATTGGCAAGTAATTTGCTAAAATGGCCTCTGGTAAATACACACGTCGGTCGTGGGTAATTTGTCGAGTGGTTTGTGTGTGTTTTTTTATTTATTTTTTATACTTGTTCTTGCCAATAATCACTTTTAATAACCACAAATGAGAGAACATTCCCCGTACATGCAACTGCCACTTCTTCGATAACAATCGATAAACATGTTTTTTTTTTTAAATGTATATCACGAAACATTGGAAATACTGGGAAAAAAATTATCATTAAAATGCACGCATAGTATTAAGCAATGATACTACTAACCGTATTCCTAAGAAAATATTGAATAAAAAAAAAAATTATTTTCTGTTTCAGTCGAAACATTTCTACAAACTGACAGTTTAAAAAATATGCATATAATGTAAAATACACGTTTATTATTAATATAATATATACTTGGGTTACAATTAATTTTTGGGTTACAATTAAACTGAATTTTCAACCAAAAGGGGATTTTTGTTTTCGAAATTAGTAATAAAACATATTGTTTAATAATTATGATAAATTCAGATGGAATATTTACCTTCGTTTGTTATATTTGTAGATTTATTTTTGGATAAATGTTTAAATTAGACACAGTAATGCTTAATAATTCTGAACACTCTAAGATAAATGTAAATTGCTTAATAATCGTTATTTTTGCATTATGATCATTTATTACAAAAAAAAATAAATATTAATCTTGAGGACATGACACACACACACTCACACACACATTTATATATATATATATATATATATATATACATATATATATATATATATATATATATATATATATTAGCCGGATATTTATTTATTTATTAAAAATGGTATTTTCTGTAAGCTCGAGAAAAATGTACTTTAAATAATACAATAGAATAATTATAGGTTGTATTTTAATTTTCAAAATATAAATCTCAATATACATAAATATCAATATAACCTTATCACAAATTCAACAGTTTCACTAAATAATTTATTTTATTTAAAAAAAATACCAACCTATAAATACCACTCTTTACTATAGGTTGGAATAAATAGGAATGACTTATGTAATCATTTTTTACTTAAGTTGGCTACGAATGTGCTACGATGAAAGTGCTACGACATCTTTAATTCTCAGTGAACGTATCTTCATTAACTCAATTTAACTATACGTAGATATATTAAAGTTAAGAATATTTATTTATAATGTGTGGATGATCTCCATTATTAGAGTAGTGCCCTTGTGAGGGATACAAAGTGTTTAATATGATATTTAAAGTAAACCTTCTTCCCTTTTGCTAAACGACCTCAAATTGCTTCTACACGTATTCAACGAATAAGCTATTAATTTTTACGATACGAAAACACGAGCAAGTGGTAATCTTGGACCGGTTGGACATGTTGACTAAACCTCATTATGACTTTGTACCGTCTTGTGAGGCATTATTTATTTTTATTTAATACAGAATCCTTTAAATAATCCATCAATATAATATCAGAATATTGACTAGATCTTATTTATTGTTTATATTTATGAAATCGACACAAATAATTAATTACCTTACTTCCTATATATTTTAATATATGTGAGTGAGTAGAAATACTAAATTATTCATGTCCTGATTATCAATATTGTTTTATTTGCAATAAATTAACATAATGTAGAATTAACGATTGTTAAACAATTAAGAATGATTCTTGGAAGTGTTCGGAATTATAAATCATTACTGTGTCTAATTTAAAGATTTATCCAAAAATAAATCTACAGATGTAACAAACGAAGTCAAATATTCCATCTAAATTTATGAACAAAAAAAAATAGTTTTCACATAATATATTTTAAATATATTATGTGAAAACTTATAATTTATATATTTATAAATAAGCTTCTGATATATATATATATATATATTTGTCCATGTCTTATTAAAATTAAAGCTAATATTATCAATAAATATGTATATTACATGTATACGTTTCAAAATATTTAGAATATTTAATCAATACTCTAATTTAAACATTTATAAAAAAAACAACCTACATATGTAATAACAAACGAAGCTAAAAATCTCATCTAAATTTATCATAATTATTAAATATATTTTTCAATTTTACTAATTTTCAAAACTAAGATATATGCAGAAACAATATTTGTTGGTGTTTTTCTTACATTTAATTTCCAATTGTATTTTGGAAAAATAAATATTAAAAATATTAGGGTTATCGTCAAACTGGTTTGAAATTGAACGCAGCGATTAAATTTTTATTGAATGGCAAATAAAATAAAATAATTATTTTCAAAAACTTTCTAATTTGTCCCATAAATATGATAGATGTAGATGTATTTTATGTATATTACAAATTCCAAAATACCGAATATATGAGTGGAGTTTATACGTTTTCAACCTTTTCTCATATTGTTATTTAATCAATTATTGCAAAAAATTACGATTCTACTCTTTAAATTAAGAAAGAACAAAAGAAGCTGAATTCTTTTGTTACATCTGTATTTATTATGTGGATTAATGCTAAATGTTATTATTCACCTCATATATAGGGTCCAAAACTAATAAAGTATATCATATTCTAATTATTTGTGAGTTTTACACCCCACCAGCTTTGTTATGATGATAAATTCAAATTAAATCTTATAGTTGATTAATTATAATTGTATGAAGCGCGGTTTGACTAGCGCAGCGCTCGTGTCTTAACTCCCATTAAACATCGGCCATGTTTAATTACTACATCAATATAATACCCCTCGATTGATATTTAACGTATTCGGTATATATTTAGAAATGTAATGTTAGTTGGAATTGAGTTAGCGATCGTAAAGAGGTATGCGTGTTCCAGTCGCATTAGAATCAATCGGTACTTGTTTGAGTGGAACGCCTGCAAAAACTAACTACGTTTACAAGAAAATTATAAACTATATACAAATAAATTATAAAAAAGTTTCTTTATTATGGAGACATTCATCACCTTGTCTGAGTACATCAACACAATAATATATATATTTTTAAATAAAACATTCATATAGTGAGTCTGCCGTTCTCTTTGAATCTGCTATTTTTATATATTTCATATCATTACAAATTTTTATTACGTATATTGAATACGCTTAGTTTATCGATTACAAATACAAATAATAATTTTTAAGTTTAATGAAAATGCCATAAAATAGATATTTTATAGTGTTTTGTTCTAAAAGCAAAGCCGAACTAGTCAACCAATAAATAGTTTGATTAGTAATATTGTAACTCAATATAATAAATATGACTATATTTTTTAGGTGTAACCAATCATTGCCTATGGTTTCTTGTGTACTTTGATTAGAGTTAGAGTTTCGTGTGTACTTGATTAAATAATTGAGTGATAGATGGAATAAGGGCGTACACTTAAATTATTAGTTTCAAAATAATCGATAATTATTCTATTTTTTATTTGATGAAGTATTGTCTTCTGTAACAGTTAAAATACGAAACAAATCACTTTGAATTACTAAGTATATAAAAGGACATAGTGTATGTATACGTTTTACTGTGTGTCTGTATTGTGAGCTCCCTTATTGAGCGTTAAAGTACAAAACCAAATCACTTTTGAATTACTACATATAAAAGGACATAGTGTATGTATACGTTTTACTATGTGTCTGTATTGTAAGCTCTCTTATTGGTGTTAGTGAGGAACTAATCATTCGTTACATATTATAGTGTATGTATACATTTTACTGTGTGAGCTTGCCTTTTATATGTAATAATTCATAAAGATTTGGTCTGTACTTTAACGTCCAATAAGAGAGCTCACAATTCAGACACACAGTAAAACGTACATACACTATGGCCTTTTATATGTAGCAATTTAAAGTGATTTGGTTCGTTCTTTATATACAATACCTCACAAAAATTTTAAAGATAATAATAATACATATACTGTGGTTATAATTTAGTTGGTTACAATTTCACTACCCTTTGACTTATTTGGCGGGGCTGACTGACTAATGGTTAAAGCAGATAATAAAAGAGCGAGGAGGTGCCTCCTATTTCAATTATATCCATAGTAGTAGTAGTAGTAGTCCCAGTTATAGTAGTAGTTAATCGAGTTAAGGGACGAAATAGTCATAGTTGTCGGTCGGTCTCACTATTAAGCTCTCGTCACGCGGGTGACTTCTGTTATCCAATTGACTCTTATTATGTATTTCATATAAATAATAATATTTATAATAAATAACAAAATATATACTTTCAATAAGGCGATCAGATAAAAGCCTTCACTCCCACGTTCTTTAGATCAGATAATATTATATCGACACTGTGACTGACTTGTAAATGAACACTAATTAATATAGAAATCCTGTCGTATAACATCGTTTCAAAATAAACTTCATACCGATATCGATTGGATTTTATTTTTATTTAATTTTGACTGAATGATTTTAATAAATAAGTGTAGTTTTAACATCACTTAGTCCAGCAAACGCCTCTGATTGGTTAAAATATTATGTCATGGGATAATTCTATTATTCTTTTTAAATCTTATTATATCTATCCCGGCTACTGAATTTACTGTTATTTAATCTGAGTTTATTATTATTAATTATTTTGAGAATATTTTATATTGCATTTTTCGTACCAAATTGTGGGTACATTTTTTTAAACTGATGTTGTTTTTAAATCAATACATTTTCAAATATATATATATATATATATATATATATATATATATATATTTGAATAATATATTATTGAATACGGTTTTTAATAATTTTATATATATATATATATATATATATATATATATATATATATATATATATATATATATATATATATATATATATATATAAAATTATTAAAAAACCGTATTTGACCGATATAATATATTAGCAGGCCATACAACTTAAGCATGTATACATATCAAGATGGCAGACCAAGTAGCTGAGTCTGACACTAATTGTCTCACGGACGTATTCAATATAATTGTGTGGTGCGTATACGAATAGAGCTGGTGTACACCAAAGTACGACTCACGTCCACACTCTCATTACACTATTATATTGAATACGGGCGTCTTATGTATAAATATCAAGATGTCGGACCAAGCAGGTGAGTTTGACTGAGATAACACTGGGTTTAGACAACAGTAATGAAGAGCGATGTACACCTCTATCGAGAATTCACAATTAAGGGTGCTTAAATAATTTGTGTTGCCTCTGTCAAACTCATTTGCTTGGTCCGCCATCGTAGTATTTATACATACACATGTATGGCCTGCTAATACATCGGTGTTATTGAACAATGATATTGTTTATAACAAATAAACTATCCGTATTCAATATAAATATAATTTTATTATTATTTGAGTTTAAAATATTATTTATTTAATTGTTAAAAAATAAAAGTCTTACTTGTGTCTCCGTTAAGCTCAATGATTGCGCCAATTGTTTCCTTTCAGCGCCGACAACATAATGATTTTTCTCAAAGGCGTGTTCTAATTTCAGGAGTTGCGAAGGTGAAAATGCCGTTCTGATCCTTTTCGGCTTTCTGAAAGGCTGGAGCAGGAATCCTGGAATATCTGGACCTGTGGAACAACAACCACTTAAATGAGTCTCACAATAATAATATTGCATTTCCCACGGATGATGTTGTGTTTTATGACGTTATTATTGGTATTGGATATACCTGGAGAAAGTACCTGGCGTTTATGGTTTCTAAGTATTGAAAAGGATTTATTTGAATATGTCAGCGTTTGTACGACAGCCAATTGAAATTCTGCACCATAGACAACACTTAACGCTTTCAAACTATACTCATAATAACATTTATACAACTGTAAATTATGTAAATTGTCTCCAATAGGAGTTATATTCACATAATATAATAAATAGCTTGAAAGTCGTCGGTTATTATAGCAAATAATAGTAAAATTGAAGGAGCTATGCCCCGCCGAAATGTTTACAGCATAATAGAATGTATTAAAAAATTAACTACCAGATTTCAGTGATTTTAAATTATTTATTTGCAAATTAGACCTCGTATTTCAAGGTACAGAAAATTGACGTCACAATGTTTTATAATTTTCAATAAATGAATATTTTTCTACAAATATAAGGAATAAATAGTAGATTTTTTGATGCACTTTTAAATTGACACAATGTCAAAATTCAATATTCACCTTAAAACTTAAGTAATCGGGGCAAACTTAAAGGGTTTTTTTTAATTACAAGTTCAGACTTCCAGCCGCTTTCGTTTCTAATTAATCTAATTATCCGTGTAAAGAGAGTGTAAGCGTGTGGTGCGTATGCGTGTACACCGATACTACCAAGCTCTAGTCTATTCGTACACACACCATCTAGCACGACTCACTAACACAATTAAGTGCTTAATTATTTTTTATGATACCTAAGAGTTATTAAAAAATACACATTATAGTCTCTATAATTCTATTATTAATTAAATAATTTATGTATTTGATATTGACGATGTAATTAATATTTTCAGATTTTATTTAATTTAGTAAATTAAGTTTACACGTAGATTATGTGATAAAAACAGACTTTATTATTGTATTAATTACTGTCACATCAAAACGAAGGTTATAATTAAATAATATTGAATCAAACTTGTTCTATTCACGTTGTTAAATCAACGGGGAATATAAATTGAATTATTTCTTATTTTATTTTCCTCGTTATGAAATATTTCACACAATTACACATATGATTTGTGTGACAATTTTTTGTAATAATAAATTCCAGTGATTTTTATCAATTTAAACTGTGTCAACGGCGGCGATTCTATTGACTGATTAAATGTCGAAATTTAATAATTGAATATAATTGTAGATGGGTTATAAAGGGAATATAGAATTACACATTCTGATCACACAAGAGTACTTCACCTTTCTGATATATTATTCTAAGAATACACATTTATTGGACATTAACGACATCGAGACGTGTCACTTGTTTATTGTCCTATAACTTGAATAGTTTATAATAAATAAACAATCGTATTTTATATCCGAAACAATGCCGGAAGCCTTAATCCTAATTTTAATACAGCTCTATGAATTTGTTATAATTGATATTTAATAAAACAGTCGTAAATCAATTAATTGAATCGTCAATGTCGAGTTTAACCTGATTTTATTATACACACTCGTAAAACAGATCCTTGGAAATGATCGTTATTACCAAACTGTAAATTGATTAATGGGGTGTACTTTTTAATACTGAGAAAATTTTATTTTATTGTGTACGGCTTGTGTGTTACTAGGTAATAAATTTATGTTAATTTTTAAATTAAATAGTCATTTTTTTAAATATAAACTTGTCCCATATCAAGTTTTCGCAGTGAAGGAACAAAATGTATGTGTTTTGCAGCAATTTATTTAATTGTATACAAAATATTTATACTGTATTATATCATTGTGGACTAACATAAGACTCTAAAGCTAGTTTTAAACTCAAAATTATTCATTTCATTCGTGTTAAATTATCACTTTTTTAAGGCTCAATTAGATAAAAGCGAATAATATAAACGTTTAGACAAACGAGCTCGACTCATGCAATTTGAATGTTCCTAATTGTCTGTACACACGTTATTATATCTATAATTGTTGAAAGTGTGTGTATGTTGTATGTATGTACGGATCTATCAACCATCAGTGTTACCAGATAGAAGAATAATATTTTATATAATTATTATACAATTAATACATATCTAAAATATATAATAATAAGAGTATTAGACCGCCTCATATTCATGTTTTCCCGATAATATATTATTGTATCCAGTCTTGCAACAAACACTATATTATAGCGGAAATTCGAAGGTGTTCCTAATGTACGAAGTTCAAGAAATGTTGATTTTCAATCATTATTTAACCTTTAATGAGACTTTTTAGAAATAGTAAAATGTTCCTATTTGACCGGCAACTAATGTAGGTTCATCTATTATCTATAACACATTTCATGTCAATAGAAGGTATTTAATCGTAAACTGTTATATTTTATAAATAATATTCAAACGAAGTGAGGCAGTGTTGCCAGATGGAAGAATAATATTTTATTACAATTAATACATATATTAAAATATCGAAACGGGTATTTTAATGATAATAATATTAAATTAATTCTAGATATTTAAAAATGCGTAATAAATTATAATTCTCAAAAAACAGTGAGACTCGCTTTTTAAATATTATAAAGAGTGTCAAGAGAGTCTTTGCCTGTGTTATGATTGACATTAGGCCAATTAGCATATAAATGGTTATTTTTATTGAAGCAGCTGGGATAATTCGTGATCAATTACGCGGTACCAGGTTCGAATCCTGCCTCCGGGCAACAACGAAGCCTGTTTGCTTTGGGTGGGCGTGGATCTTACACTGCTTAGCCTCATCATCCATATTATGATCGTATCTTTTAGGAATGCTTTCAATCAAATCGATCCCATTTTGGTGACCCAGTGGGCGACACTAAATCGATGGACGATTAACAAAAAAACATATCTACAAAAAATCCTATCAAATTGTAATCCAAGTTGTATCGATATCAGAAGCTCAGTCACAGTCTTATTATAACAAAAGCTAATTTGTAGATACATTATTGCGTTAATAGGCCATCGATTTACATGTAAATAATTTACCAATCTAATAATGAATATTTGTACCAAAATAAATATACACTATGTAATTTGTAGATAAGTTTTTGTGTTAACAACCCATCGAAATTATAATCAATTGGCTGACTAATAAAGTGGGGAGGTTGTTTTTCTGCTCTTAATTTGAATAATATTATTTAAAAAAAAAACTATAACTCCCCATTTTCCCTATGTTAATAGAACTAAATAAAATCTAATGAGTTAATTCTCGCAAATAATTATAGAGTAAGTTACCGCGAACGGCTATGATTAGTGATATTATATTCCTAAAGATGCTGTTGCTAAATAGTTTACTACATTTCCTCTATAAACATAAGAAAAATAGAGTAAATTCTATTGTTAACATGTATTATTATTTATATAATATTTTAAATATAGCTGAATAGCTGAACAAAATTTATATGTTTTGCGGCAATTTCATGTGAGACTATTTATTTTTATTATTAATATTCTTTAAAAAAAATGTAAATGTTTATTTAATAAAAAAAAATACTTAGTGAGTTTTCAATTCTCACAAATTAATCTCTTTGTTTGTTATTAAAATGAAAAAGAACTTTTATCGCGTATATTTACAGAGCAAATATCAAACTTAGGTTATCGCGATCGGCAGTGATTGGTGGAATTATAGTTTTAAGCATTAAGTAAAAAGTATAAAGTAATCTTATACATTTGCTCTACAAACATAGAAAACACGGAGTAATTAACAGTCAGATTAATAAAAAAAATTGTACCAAATGAACTGAAATAATCGTCTAATGAACTGTAAAAATTGTTCACCTGTCAATTATGCTCAATATTATTATTTAAAAAATATATATGCTCGTTGTTATATTAAGGTTTAAAAAATTGTGTATTTTTTACCTCAACATGTTTAATATAACGAGTGTTTTTGTGAAGTAATAAAGTCATCATATATTCGGAGCCGCACGATATTATACAGTAAATTACCAAATAATTACTCACAGTATATTTTAACCAGGGTGAAAGCAAGACAGGTTAATTTTAACAACCAACGATATTGCTCAAAATGATTGAGTGATTAAAATTAGGCATTGTTAAATTAATTCGAGCACGGAGTCAAAATGTGCTAACAAATGTGAAAAGGGCTGTAAGAAAATAAATATATTCAAAAAGTATTTATAACTAAAGGAATCTTAACAAATAACTATCTGGCTTTATTATGAATATATTTCATTTAAAATTAAATGAGCGATTAATAAAAAAATCTTTTAATGAATGTTAAAATGCGCGTATACTGTATAAAATATATGGAGCAATTCCATAGTCTAACACATTTAAAAAATGTTTTTTTTTTACCTTTAATTCTAACCTTATCAAATGAATAAAATAAATATATTTATAGAGTGTGATTTAGAGTCGGGTCGAGTTTAAGGTGTAATTATTGTAAAGGTAAGAAGAAGAGAAAGGAGATTGTGTTCACAACCCTCAATTAAATAATCATTATATTCATATCTTGAAGATATGCCGTATTGTATGTATAATATATAAAATAAAATCATTATAAACA
Organism: Agraylea sexmaculata; assembly: GCA_022606485.1. Lineage (NCBI taxonomy): Eukaryota > Metazoa > Arthropoda > Insecta > Trichoptera > Hydroptilidae > Agraylea > Agraylea sexmaculata. The sequence continues at coordinate 23,857 of JAGTTH010006334.1, read as the reverse complement.
CACATTTATAACAATATTTAACAATACATAACAATATTTATGCTAATTACAACCTTTTATTACTTAACTACTCATTTTGTTATTGATTGTTTACCTTATCGTATCTCTCTATCGAAATAATATTTGTTTTATTTAAAATGCATACACTATTAAAGATTATTTTGTTTTGTTTTTCAATCCATAATTCATAAAAAATGTATGGCAGCCTATAGGCGTGGTGTGAATGATCGAACTGCCGCCCTTGGGCGTAATCAGCAGTCGACGTGTTAAATTTCCCCGTAATTTATTTATAAAACGTTTTTTGTTGGAAATTTAATTGACAAAAGTCCTCTTTTATTTTGGTGTTTTTTTTCGAAAATTACAATCGTTTTTTTATAATTGCATTAAATTTTTAATCTTAATCTTTTAGGTACTTTATTTAATTTATAAAATTATATTAATTATAAAAAATATTACGCATTTTGTAAACGACAAATAGTGATACTTTTATATCTAAAAAAATATTTAAATGAGCGGAAAATGTCATAAATTTTCCATATTTGTCCATTACTTTCTTCTTACAGAGTGTTCATCTATCCTAGTGTATTTTATGCTATGATATCGCAGTATAATATTTATTTATTAATAAATAAAATAATAAAAGCAAGTTTAGAACCAAATCATTAACCGGATGCATAAATATCAAGATGGCGGACCAAGCAGACGAGTCTGAGTGGGGCAATCTGTGTTGTCTCTGTCAAACTCACCTGCTTGTTCCGCCACCTTAATATTTATCATATACTTGTTTGGTCTTCTAATATCGGTGGTGTCGTCCAAAATGATACATTTTTAAATTTGATGATTTTTCTCTTAGTTTAAATAAATACTTTATATATTTAAAATTATTATTGCTATATTCAGAAACATCGAGTCTTCAAAATGGCATCGCTTTTGCCTCCGGTCATTCACAATTAATAACACATTAAAGCCGTCTCCTTCGAATACAATCCACTAAATAAGTATTTTAATACCAAAAATATATTTAAAAAAAATATAATATATTTTATCAATAAATAACCAGATGGCAGTCTGGCAAAATTATTTGTAAACGCTTTAATTATTGTTGACGATTGTATCTAATTAACCCGTCCATAAATATAACCAAGTTAGTTCACAAACGAGCATCTACCATGTTGGTTAACAGTTAACCCGTTAACTGCCGCCTATTATTATATTATTTTCGATAGTTTGCCACATGTTAAATGTTTGTTTTAAAATTACCCTTATTTATCCACGGGGCGGGGGCGCACAAAATATTCATTTAATCGGACCGACTCAATTAAGCAACACGTCCCCCTTTACAGATATAATAATAATATTAACGAGCCCCCCCGCTTTACAAATGTTTACTTTAATAATAGTTTGGGAAATGGACTTTTAAATGCAGCGAATTTTACACACCGCCTACCTTATGTTTCTAAATAAATTTAATTTTAATATTTTAACAATCGATATCCCAGATTATTAAGCTAGGTAGTTTATTTTATTTATATTTTAATATGTGGCCATTTTTAAAATGTTTATGAATAAAAAAATGTAGGAAAAACACGATAAAATCTTATTTTTACCCCAGGCAATTTTTACAATTATTGATATTCAGAAATAAATACTTATACAATTGAGCCTATGATAGTCAAATAATTGACTTTCAACCTAAGCTTGTATAGTTATTTCAATACAATATTTATGGTTATTTTTACAATTTAACATGTGTTAATGTGTTAAAGTGGATTGTATTTACAGTCGATCGATACAGTGTATAATTTGGAGTGATCAAAGGTAATATTGGATTCTTTCGTTTATTTACCTTTAAATGGCGAATCAATTACTCTCAATACAACGTGTAATTGACTTGTAATTGAACCTTAAATTCTCCACCCACTTTACCTGTAATTATTCCTGTCCTCATATGCTAATTTATTCAAAACACGTTTTTCAAGACGGTGTTTTCAGTAGGTATTTAATCAAGCAATTACAAAAAAAGACCAATTAAAATTGATATATAAAAGCCTTCGTTAGAATGTTGTAATATAAATATATTTACCTGAATATTTTAATACTATGAAAATAAAAAAACAAACATTTAAAAATCGACTCTTAAAGCCTTCGTTTTGTTAAGAAAAAATATAGAATTAAAAGCTCTAATTTCTATAAATTAAAAAAAATATATGTATACACTAAATTCTCATCTACTTTTCATGTTGAAATTACACAAGTGTTCCAAGCAAATGATTTCAAAAAAATATTTTTTTATCAATTATAAAATATACAATCTCACAAAATACCCACATGAAATTAAAGGTTACCTTTGGTTTTTAGTTAATTTTTGAAGAGAAAATTGTAGACTTGCTCTTAGATTCTCCATTATTGTAATTATATATATCGCCAAAATAAATATCAATAAAATAGAATAAAGAGAGTAATTCGTTTGTTTTTAACATGAATATAAATAAAAAATATTCAAAGGCTGTTTTAAATATATTTTTTTTACTTCAACGCACGGTTACATTGAAAACTTTTACAGTGAAATATTAATATATTTTAATTGACGACGAGTTAATATTCAAATTAATTGAACAATTGTAATATTTTTTTGGGTCCAATTAAGAATGCAATTATCCTTTCGTTTGTATCAATTTGTATGACATGTGATGCATTATATAAAATTATTATTTCAAGCCCGCATTCCATCAAAATTTAATAATTTCTTGGAAAATAATAAGTAACGCTTTGGTAATATTAATAATTATAACGTAGAAACACTCACAAACAATTTAATTCCGCCCTCAATTCGTTAAATTATTTCATAAATAAAAATATTTGACCTATGAATTTCAATCTATGAAGTCGGAGAATTTGTTTAGTATTTGATGTAATGTAATGTGGTTGGTAGTGAAGTGGATAATGAGTAGTAGCAGGATCATATCCCGGGGCGAATAACTAAGTAATAAGACCTCACAATGTTCAACTAATTGACTTTCATTATTGAAGTACTTTATCATTCAGTCACAATCACCTGCAAACTTCACTTATATATTAATATTTATTTTATTTTTTAATTTTGTTTAGCCATGGTCACCCTAGAGCAATTGTTTAGTTGATTGAATATAATTTTTAATATGTAAGTCATTGATTTAATCCATTGCTTTTGATGCTTACCAACTGATTTATTATAATTGTCAATAATAAATTATTATATTTTTAAATAAAAATTATTATCATACACTTAATTAAGACAACAATCAAATCCAGTATTTATTTTTTTTTATATAAAATTAATCAATTTACCGCGGCGTTTTATAATAAAAAATATTTGTACCAAATGAAGTTGCCGCAAAATCCATACATTTATTCGATCATTGCGGCAATTTGAAATGGGACAATATAAGCGTTAGTTGATTACAATTATATATATATAATTGTTGAACGTGTGTGTATGTTGTATGTCTGTCTGTACTCATTCAGAATAATATTTTATATAATTATTTTACTACAATTAAAACATATATATATAAAATCTCTGAACGGGTATATTAAATTGATTTCAAAATAATCTTTAATAATGCATAAATGACAATTGTCAAAAAAACAATATTTATTAAGAAACTGGCTTTTTTAATATTGTGATGAGTGTTTTCATCATATAAAAACCGTATTAAATTATTTTATTTACTATTTACTTTGAAAATTCAAACTTCTTCTTATAGAAAAATAAACAAAACTCAAAATAGAACCTTCCTATTAAAAAGCCTGACAGAACATAAAAAAACATCATTTAAAATTAAAATTACCCTATTATTTTATAAATATTTGGTCACCGCAAGTAACACGTAATATGTTTATTATTTTATAAATTTGACAAGTGTATTTGCTTGCTTTTTTTTTCAACGTTCGTGCATCGAATTCAAATGTGAAATATATTTTTTTAAAAGGCTAAAATTGCATTTGCACGCACACAACTCTTATATTAAATACTGGTTAATGATTCCCTCATTACTTTTATTTACTTCCCCAGCCATATAAATGTATCTGGTAAGATCGCAAAATACCCTGACCGTATTAAACAACTTGAATACTCATCAATCACCTGATTATACTCGTATGTATTCATTAAATATTTTCCATGCATCGTTTCATTTAGAATAATATTATAAAATTGAGCTTGTTTCGTTCGTATGATAAATGTATTCTTATTTTTTGGTGTGTATGTGCTGTCGATGTATGGAATCGCATTTAATTTTAATAAATAAAAATAAAATTTAACGGATTTTTTATAGCCAAATACAAGTCTAACCACACCGACAGCACGTACACATTTTTTTTCATACAATTTTAATAATTAATTTAATTATTGATAGTTTTTAAACGGTAAAAAATATTGAGGTTCTTTTCCTTATCGTTGATATATTTTTTTTAATTTATAAATATAATTCAGAATTATTTTGTAAAATTTCAGTACCACTAGAGCATTACGGGAGATCCCAAGCGATGATAATCCAGCACTCGTCAAATTAAAATGTTAGGTTAGGTTATGTTACAGTTATTATAACTAAATAGATACTTATTATTCAGAATTCTTCGTAAAATTTCAGTACCACTAGAGCATTACGGGAGATCCCAAATTGCAATGATGATAATGCAGCACTCGTCAGTTAAATATGTTAGGTTTTAAATCAATAATGACATATTTTTCTTTTGGTGGAATTAGTATTTTAAAAAATAATGAAAGGCCTTAAACAAAAATATTTTTTTCAACTAAACCGACATAGGGACATTAGATGATAAATATCAAGATGGCAGACCAAGCCGACGAGTCTAACAGAGGCAAGACTGATTTTTTCTCACTCAGACTCGTCTACTTGGTCCGCCATCTTAATACAATACGAGAGTGTTTATTTTGAAGGCCCACAATGAAGAACAATCAAATATTCTTCATGTTATAAGATTGTTAAGATTGTTAAGATGATATCCGAAAATTCAAACAAGAATAAATACATAATAAAAATGTGAGCCGCGCAGTGCTCCACAATTTCGACTTATTAATCAATTAGCTATCAAATATTTATTTATCAACCACTTGTTCGGTCGGTAATAACTCATAACCTCGTGTTAATTATAGGCAACACTAATTGTCTCACTCAGACTCGTCTGCTTGTGCCGCCATCTTCATATTAACACATCCAGTTGTCTGGTAATTTCTATGCAGTATTATTAGAATTTAAATACTTAGCAGGGTTTACGTGATTTACGTTAAGATGATAATTTATACAAATATTCAGCCATGCAAACTTAACTAGGAAAAATTATTTTAACAAAATGTGTTATTGTAGATAAATATTTATCCTTATAATAGAAGCTTCAGTATATGTATTAATTTTTGATTGATTACAATTATTATTTACGGCTTAATTATCGTGAAATATTGTAAACGCCCGTGTGTTTTGTTCGTTCATACATACATATACACGCCATATCACGTGACAAGCGTCGCATCCTCCATTTTGTTTTTGGCGTCGATGTTGCGAAATGGCCGCCAATTAAATATATATATATATATATATATATATATATATATATATATATATATATATATATATATATATATATATTTTTATATATATGTGTATATTCTATATCTTTATCAATATTAACATAGTAATTACAACGGCTTACAAATAGCTCGACGCGTGTTAGACTCGTTCCGCTTGAAGCACCACATCTGATGTGTATTCAATTTCTTATCTCATTATTATCAAACAATTCAAAAGTTTTAATATTCAATTACGGCTAAAGGCCCGTTCATATCATACAGACAAAATAAGTTTTATATGATATTCGGATGAACGAAATTAATTAGTGTGATTGTACGTGTCCGCAAGATATGAACGGGCCTTAAGGCCCACATTTAATAATTAAATAAAACAAGTGATATTATATTGTTGACTTTACACACACCGTTAATCAAAAGGTCGCAGGTTCAAGCCCCGCCATAGTTGATTGAAGAATCGAGCTGGTTTTTAATTTTGTATTCATAAATATATTAAAAGCAACACGCGTGCTATTTTATCAATAATTAAACAAACCACTTAGGACTTTAATAAAATTAAAAAAATATATATTTGTAGACTGAATCTCAATCAATTGATAAATTAAAAAATCATAAAACATTGTGGTGAAGTGCTTTGTCGTATTCGATCACTGCAACGATTACTATTATTTAACGTCAATTATTAAATACATGGGACAAACTATAAAGTTGAAGGCAAATTTTATTTTATTAATATTATTATATATATTGTTCTGTTAATATCTGAATAATACATAATAAAAATGTAAGCCGCGCAGTGCTCTACAATTTTAACAATCAAATATTGCGATATCTGTTAAAAAAGCCGACAACATCGATATTAGAAAGTCGGACAAGTGAATGATTAATATCAAGATGGCTGACCAAGCAGAGGAGTATGACAAAGGCGAGGAATAAAACACTTATTGTCTCAGTCAGACTCGTCTAATTAGTCCACCATCTTGATATAATACGAGAGTGTTTATTTTGAATAAAATATTAGTGCAATAAGATTGTTCTGGTAATATCCAAAAATTCAAATAGAATAATACATTTTTTTGCCGCGCAGTGCTCTACAATTCTCCCAGCATTTGAAAACGTGTTTTTTCACCATCTTGGCCGAGGTTTACTTATAATATGAAATAATTTGACTTGTAAAATGAATTAGCAATCAAATATTGCGATGTATGTTAAAGAAAGCGCGTCCATCGATATTAGAAGGCCGGACAACTCGATATATAAATATCAAGATGGCGGACCAAGCAGACGAGTCTGACAGAGACAATACGGTTTGTCTCTGTCAGACTCGTCTGCTTGGTCCGCCATCTTGATATTTATACACCCGATTAACGACTTGATTCTAAATTTGCTTTTATAAATTTATTTATGAATAAATAAATATTATACTGCGATATCATAGCATAAAATACACTAAGATAGATGAACACTGTAAGAAGAAATTAATGGACAAATTTATGACATTTTCCCCTCATTTAAATATTTTTTTGAACGTAAAAGTATAATTATTTGTCGTTTACAAAATGCGTAATATATTTTATAATTAATATAATTTTATAAATTAAATTAAGTACCTAAAAGATTAAGATTAAAAATTAAATTTAATTTAAATTTAAATTTAAATAAAATAAAATTTATGACATTTTCCCGTCATTTAAATAATTTAATGATTTTAGATATAAAAGTACTTAAGTAAGTCGGTGGAGGCGCTTTCTCTATAACAGACATCGCATATTTTTTTGCTAAATTATTTTTTTCATACAGACATATACAACACTGATTGTGTCACTCAGACTCGTCTGCTTGGTCCGCCATCTTGATATGTATACATCCAGTTGTCTGACATTCTTATCATCGGCAACAGTCCACCCTCTGCGTTATTTGTTAGTGAATAATTGACTAAAGCCACCAATTAGTGAAATAACTGCACATTGCGATAGTCGTGTCAAAAATAATACAAATTATCCAATCTGTCCAGAAGTGCACAATAATAATGTTGACATTATTCGCACAGGTCGACTCTTCGATTCATAAAAGCATTAAAAAAGCAAATCGGGGACGAGATAACAGTACGAGTTCGTACTTTTGCGACACAAATACGACATCTGTAATTAATTGGTTAATTAAAATAACAAGCGACAAACAATTTATGTATTATAATTAATTAAATACGCTTCGATCAGGCGGCGCATTCATGCCGATGATTTTTTTATAACATGATTTTATTTAAACACCTTTCATAACAACTCAATTGCGATAACTTTATTTAATGTGACGATATGCAAAACGCTTTTACATATTTATATTTATCAATGGGTAGTCAATTTATTACTTTTTCAAGATTTACTATAAAATTTCAATATTGGTTACTGATATATTTTTGTACTTATTTGCTCTATTAACAAAATAAATTAATAGATTTATATACTAAAAAAAAACAACGTGTTAATTATTTACACAGGTCACCGACTTAATAACCAGTATTTACCTCACACTCCATGAAATCAGAGTAAACCTGGATGGAAAGACGATCGATCGTGATTTTATTAATATTATTCCCGATCTGCCAGTCGTCATAAATGATCAATTTATTTTTTACTGGGATGTGAACCCATGATAACAGTATTTTTAGGCATGTGCATTATCACCTGAGCTAATAATCGTCTCAGTATTTATCTTACAATCCAGGAAATCAGAGTAAATCTAAATCGAAAGACGATCTGTGGGGATTTTATTAATATTCATTCATAATAACCGATCAAATCATTTTTTTACTGGGATGTGAACCCATGATTACAGTATTTTTAGGCATGTGCATTATTCCTTGAGCTAATAATCGTCTCAGTATTTACCTTACAATACAGGAAATCAGAGTAAATCTAATTCGAAAGACGATCGATGGGGATTTTATTAATATTCATTCATAATAATCGATCAAATCATTTTTTTACTGGGATGTGAACCCATGATTACAGTATTTCTACCCACGCGCCTTTCCAGCTGAGCTATTAAACTAGTTTATATAAAAATTGATAACCACACTATTATAAATAAACTATTCTGACGCATTAGGTATCCCGACCTGTTAATTAATATATTAAAATAAATGGCCAGATAAATAAAACATATAAATATTATGTCTCACCACTATCAATATAAATATTATTAAAATAAATGTATTAATTCCATTTAATCTTATATGATCTAGACTTTGAGGCGAAATGTTATATAAACAAGAGTAATGATAAACTTCCAGGCCTACATACAAATTTTTCACTCCACTTACTCGATCGATTAATTCATATCGTAAATAATAATTAATCAGCTGTAATTACGCAAGTCAATCACGATGTACGAATGTGAGAATGTTATGTGTATTAAAATAATATTTTTTATTCTATATATTTATTGTTATGACTGAACAATGGTGGCTTATGGGATTTGAGAACGGCGGGTGTCACTTGGTATTAAGGTATTTAAATATTATTATTTTATATACTATATTGTTATTTTAGATGAATTGTGACACGCCTACCTTTTTTATTATATACTAAATTAAAAGACTTGGATAAAAAAATTCATACTCAATTAAAATAATCCCTATTTAATTTTAGAGCACATAAAGTCTTAATACAATATTCCAATTCACAGTTTTCCCATTTCCACTATTTAATGGATAAAGCTGTCAATTTCCGCCTCTCAGGTTTAAATGATCATGAAATTCTGAAAATATAGTGACGCCCATTTTCCCCCATTTGCTGTTTATTATACCTATTGTATACTTTATAATTCGAAGGTGTCTTCCAATATCCTTATAATAATTATATATTATCTAAAGGTGCCAATAATAATTTAAAAGATGAACTTATTCACCAAAGGTTTTATCACTCGTACTGTTTATCTGTCACTTGTCGATCTTTCTAATAACATTCACTTAATACGAAAAAAAAATTGCTTGATATATTCAATGACAAATAACTATGTAAACTATTTACATGGTAAATACGGGTATTTTAGGGACTACAGTGTTGCAGGTAGCCACAGCCCGCGTATGTGTGAAGTATCCAATTTTTTAAACTTCTCTCATTTCTCCCATGAATTTACATATTTTTTTAATGATATTTAATGTGTGAATATCAGAGAATTCAAATAAAACAATACAATTAAGTTGTTTTTAGTCCACAATTTAATTAATAATATTATTAAATTGTTCTGTCAATATCCGGGAATTCAACAATTTAATAAAAATACATATAACCCGCGCAGTGTCCAGTACTCCAAGGCACTTTACTGCATTCACTTAGACGAGCTCTGGTCACTGTGTAAATAATTTACATGTTTTTGTAAGAACAGTCTCATTGCTCTTGAGTGTCGGAGTTTAGGGCACTGTAAAGTTGCAGGTGGCCACAGCCCGCGTAATGTATAATATTCTCATATGACACTTCTATAGATATAAATTTATTCAGTCCAATTTTTTTTTAATAATAGACCAGTGGTTAATCATTAAGACATGGGTTCGAGTTCAACACCAGTTTGGCTTTTTTTATCCAGTAAAATGTTTAAAACATTTACTAGTAGTTTATCGAGTTGATAGTTCGGGGTGAGAATGGTCAGTTTTAACTACATTTTATCGGTCGAGTTCACCAAAAAAAAAAAAAAAACTATTAAAAATAAAATGGGTCGTCGTTTCAAAACAAATAACGTACGCGATAAGATATCGACAAATATATATAAAAATAAATCAACGCCGAATATGTTGCGCATTTCATTAATTAACGTGTAATTTATTGATAAGTATAGAGTTTACCAAATTATTATATTTTTTATACACACAAATTATTATAATCTCAACTATTGTATTCAACAATAACCGAACAAACAATAAGAAATAACATCTTGTGCTAAGAGACTATTTTTTTTTTTGGGTTATCCCTTTATCTCATTTCGTACAAATCTTGACAATTGCACATGTCAACTTAACGTCATAATTATATTGTTATTAATTTGACAGGTTACTTTTAGACATTAAACTATTATTATGACAGAGCAATTCTTTGGTATAAAATCGATGGGTTAAAAAATATGTAGTTTTCCTCATAACGAGTTAAACTAATTGTAACTGTATCGTGTTATTATATGACATCAAACCAAAAATATTACTATTAAGAATTATTTATTTTCTTCTATCATATCATCTATTGTACATAAGTTTTTTTTGTAAATAGCCCATCGATATACGTCTAAATTTTCCAAATTAATAATTAGTCAATCATTATCGTGGGTTAAAATTCTGATTTCATCGAAATATTCAGTCAATTACGTTGTTAATTTGTAAAATATGAGTTTGATTGCCACCATCGATATTAAAAGGCCGAACAATTCGGTGTATAAATATCAAGATGGCGGACCAAGTAGATGAGTTTGATAGAGGCTACACAAATTGTCTCACTCTCACATATTAAATGTGTTGAGTTTTAATATAAATGCCTTAATTAATTACCAACTGGATAAAAAACGTGTGTAACAATATTTTTTTTTTTTTCAATTATTATTAATGAAAGCACCAAAATATTTTTGTTTTTTCTATCTTTGTAAACTGTCAATTTGTAGATATTTATTTGTTTATTTAGGTCCCGAAAAGCTTTTTTATGAGAGGGTTTTCTATACACAATAAAGTGTTAATTAATTATCTGTCGGTGATCTTAACTATTACTAGTTACACAGGTCACCGACTTAATAATCAGTATTTACCTTACAATACAGGAAATCAGAGTAAACCTGGACCAAGAAAATCTCCAAGTCATAATAATATTTTTTTTTACTTGGGCGGAATTTGAACGCTTTTTATAAAAAAAAATCTACAAATCGATAGATAAAATAAAATATCAACAATGATTACATCCCGTCGAAATGTTGCATTTTATTAATGTGTTCTCAGTTGTAATTGTCATAAACCAACACCGCCGATACTGGAAGGCCAGGCAAGTGGATGATAAATATCAAGATGGTTAAGATAATTGTCTCACCCAGACGCGTCTGATTGGTCCACCATCTTGATATTTATACATCCAGTTGTATTATATCATACTGCAGTACCACTAGAGCATTACGGGAGATCCCAAAATGCGTTTTAAGTGTAACTAGGCTGTAATGTTTAATGGTACTGACCTCCGGGAAACCGATGCGGGAATATTCTGCCGTGTCTGCTGAGGAGCCAAGGGTACAAGGGGTAAGAGTCTCTGGGGGGCGCGGGGGGCATCGGCCTGTGTACGAGGGCGGCAAGGGCGGCGCCCTGTAACTGCGCCAAGAGTCTCGGCTCAGGAAGACAAGGCGCCGGAGCAGGAACAGCACTCGGCCTGAGAGGCGCTCTCCTCTGCTCCTCCTGCCGCTGCGAGGACTCAGAGTTGCCCACGATACTGTCTATGCTGAAGCCTATCTTGGGCTTTGCAGGCGCGGCCATGGCGGCCATCACGGGCGTGGGCGCCAGCGGCATCATCCCGCCTGCCGGATGCCCGAAGGCTGTGCCGTACAGAAGTATCTTAAAGCCGTTTATAACACGACACGCTCAAAGTTCCATCCTGCCGCACACTCTCAACGACTCACTATTTATATATCAATCAATCAATCAATCAATCAACACTTGTCACTGTTATTCGCCAATGTTTAGTTTACAAGCGTTCCTCGCCGTGTCTCATCACTGACTGACGGCCGAGTGCCGATAAAGGCTGGCGGCGAGACGAGTGGGCGGGGCTAAGGCGCCAATCTCGTCGCTTACAGTATCCATGGCGACGCCGAGGAGCCACACTATTGGCCGAGGGGCGGAGCCACGCCAGCCCCCTCCTTCTCTCGCCTCTTCACACAATTACTGTGGTATATGAGTGCAACACGTTGCGCCAATTAACTATCGACTGTAATTAATTTTATTGTATATAAATAAAGCACACAACATCAATGTAGATATTTCGAAAGTTCTAATGAGAAATATATTTTAAATAATAATAAAGCAACGTGGTAGTTTCTATTGGGTTGGCCCAGTCTGACGCGGCTCTCAACTTTACTATTTTTATCCATTAACTTGTCGATTGAAAATTAATTACACACTATCAATGATATTTCGAAAGTTCTGTTAGAATAAATATGTACCTATTGATTATTTATAAATTAATTATTTACTACTTTTTTTGGCCCGGTCCGGTGCGGAACTCAACTTTACTAATTTTTCTCCATTATCTTATTGACTGTTATTGATTATATTGTAGATGAAACACACATTATCAATGAGGTATTTCGAAAGTTCTATTACAGTATATATTTATTATTTAGAAAATAATTATTTACTACTTTCTAATAGGTTGGCCCGGTCCGATGCGGCTTTCTACTTTACTAATTTTTCTCCATTAACTTATGGACTGTAATTGATTGTATTGAAGATAAAACACACACAATCAATGAGATATTTCGAAAGTTCTATTACAGTATATATTTATTATTTATAAAATAATTATATACTACTTTCTAATAGGTTGGCCCGGTCCGATGCGGCTTTCTACTTTACTAATTTTTCTCCATTAACTTATGGACTGTAATTGATTGTATTGAAGATAAAACACACACAATCAATGAGATATTTCGAAAGTTTTATTACAATATATATTAATTATTTATAAAATAAATATTGACTACTCTCTAATAGGTTGGCCCGGTCCGATGCGACAATCTAATTTACTAAGAAAAATCCCCGTTAATTTATATTGTTCTTTCCACAAATTAATCAGTCTTCATACACTATCTTTTATTCTTCAATCACAACAAAAATATCGATCGGTTGGTTAAGACTTGTCATAAAACTTTTTTTAATTTTATTATAGACGTTTAATAATATTCAGTCAATTAAAAATAATATTGTGCAGTTTCAAATGCTGTTTTTATAAAACGCCAACAAATACTTTCATGTAAAGAAATATTATGTTATACCTACTACAATACTGTGGAAATTACAAATAAGATATTTCTTTAAATTGAGGAATTCCACCAAGAAATCAACACTATCAACAACTTCATATAAGATCATTATATTTAGTTTATTTAGTATTCAATTTGTATATAAAATAATTTAAATTTGTGTATATCATAAGCAAGCTCTAGTTGTAGGTATTTATATAAAACTATTCAGATAAGTCGATTGTTTAATTGTTTTTGTTCAAACTACCACATTATATGACTTTCATTTATTTCGTATAGTATAATATAATATTTCCACAACAAGAAAGGCTTATTATAAAGGGTGTTTGTATAAAAGGGAATGTGTCGAGTGAGTGACCATGTGTTAGTGTATTCACGAACAAGTAACGCCCACCAATTTGTGAACAACAAAACCAATTATTCTCAATTATTTATTGAATTGTATTAAATAATTAAGACAGTATCACGAGAGATAAAATTTGGTATTAAATATATTTTTTAAATTAATTAAAACGCTTTCAATCAGACCATAAATATTATTATTTAGACGCAGGTTGATTAACCTAAGCTCATTGAATTCATTATCTTAACCGCTTCTGTGCTAAAAGCGAGATAACTCGCATTTTTGCTATATCGAAATATAGAAAAATAGCGAGTATTCTCGCTCTTCTTTGAGCATCTGTATCATACATATTTGCCGTTTTATTATTAATTTAAAATATGGAACACACAGAGGCACATTGAATAAATTAAGTAAGACATATAAATATCCTATCAGATTTTCATAATTTATAAAAATATGATTTAAAAATTATGTATTTTGATTAAAATTCTTGGCCTGCTGTGCACAGCTACATTTCTACCTACCGGCATCTAAAAGGTTAAAAATAAAATTTTATGAAGGCTATGTCGTTGTTTTATCATATTTATAAATTCATATACCTGGGTATTTTTATATATTATCTAAATATCAAATCGTCATCTTCCAATTAATTTGTTCATAATATTGTTGAATTATTCATATAATTAAGACTAGTCAATATAATTTTAAATATATTTTTTTATATTTCATATAAATTACCAGCACCGATAAAAAAACAGTTAAGGTGAAAAATATGAAGAAATCAGAAGTAGGATACAATAAATATTAAAAGTGTATAGCTTAATTAAAAAAGGAGCCTGAATTTATTTATTTTCACTATTTATTATAAATGCTAATAATACTAGGCACAAGCAGGTTTAGTGTGTGTGTTTCTACCGCTTCGCCGTCTCGCTAATTCAAATACTATTGCGTGTACACAATGCATGTATGCCGGAATATTGCATGCCGATTCTATAGATAAAAGTTCATTAATTGCTTATTATACATTTAAAGGTACACACACCATATAAAAATTTAACTCCAAATGATGAAATGTAAATTAATGAAATAAATTGGTAACCCTATTTTTCTATCATATTATTGGAGCCATGGCCAGTCAAAATGTTTACATAAATAACTGTATCCAAACTGTTCGACCTCACAACATCACAATTCTTCCTCATTAGGACAGCTTGTTTATATATTTTTTTTAAATAATATTCCTCAAGTGCAACTACAAATTGTCTCCCCACACTTTGAGAAGCAGTGGTTATGGAGTGAAAGAGATGTGTGATATGTGTAATGTAATGAGATAGAATGAGACAAGTATAGTGTTTATTGAGTAGAAGGTTGTATGTCAATATTGGTACGCCTCCGGCTGGATTAAATAGCTTTTACACTAACCAGACTCAACTTTAATGTATAATACACAGTTATAGTCAAATACTAACACATTATTAATTAGTCAACAACCTTTACAGCCAATCGTAGGTATATATACATACATAAGATGATATCAACCCCTTAACTTATAGGGAAGTTATTTAAAAAATATTTTATTATGAAGAGAAGCGCCTGCATGAATTATAAAAACAATCTATGAAAAATATATCAGAAGTGTAAAAAATAAACAAAGGTGTTAAATTTAAGGTTAGTTTTATAACATAAATATATATATATATATATATATATATATATATATATATATAAATAAATATTAGAATTAAACCATTTTCAGCAATAAAATCTAATGCAACAATTAGTGTGGAAAACATAGATAAAATATTATATTCATTGGAAAATCAAATCTATGGAGATATAGGCGAATTTTAGAATAATAATTTTATTCTGTTATAAATTTAATATGATCAGTGCTCAAAATTTTTAAACAATGGAAAATGTGTTTTTTGAGCATCTTAAATGTTGATTATAAAAAATATGAATTCAGGTAAATGGATTTTAAATAACTGAGAATATATTAGCAGCTCATGTGGTATTGCAAGAATAATTGAAAAAAAACATATTTTTATTTTTATATAATACTAGGGTAATTTTAATTGAAATTTTCAATTTGTTAATGTTTTTTTATGTTCTGCCTGGTTTTTTAATAGGACGTTTATCTTTGAGTTTTGATTTCATTTTTGCTTTAAAGTGTTTTATCAATCAAAATATTCTTTTGATTTTTTAAAATTGATTATATAATAAATAAATATTTATGCATGATCAAATTATATAAATATCTATAAAAAATGTGAAATTTAATTAATATTTTAAATGGTAAATATTTCTGATTTTTTGCTTTGTTTTAATGGGAAATTTTCTATTTTGAGCTTTTAAACGTAGTTTTATTAAAACTTAAACATAATTTTTTATTTTTTTTATTATAACTTAAAAATAAAATGTTTAACGGTTTTTTGGAAAAAGCGAAGAATAAAATAATATTAAAAGTAGAACCGTATATATATTTTTTTTCACTGCATCATTATACTGAGGTACTGTAAATGATGCATTCCCTTTTTATTGTGGAAGGTTCCCCGAATAGGTATATTATAACCACTCAAATTTACTATATATCTTTATACTATTTTCAAAGTTAAAAAGGGCTTACAATATTATTTAAAAACGTATAATAGATTAGGTTGTCTTTTTGCGCGAATTCAATCTTGTGGAGCTAGTCATTATTATTATTAAACACATGTATTACGTGTCAGACGGTGTGAAATTCAAATGCAAGAAGATGTTGGTCCACCTGTAGGAAGAATCCGACTCGCGGCAGTGAAGGGTGTTCTGGTTTAACTGTGATGATGATGATGATGATGATGATGATGATGATGGTGATGTTGGAGCTTCAGTTGATGACGAATAAACAAAATAACAGGAGCGGAGTATAAGATGTTAATAACAACGCGAATGACGCGGCTGTCACCAACGGCATCTGTATTGTTGCCAGTGCAAGGAATGCCATGCATTTCATATAATATAGCGACTCTGTATATATTATATGTATAATTATTAAATATCTCTAAAATATTATTTTGAAATTAATTAAATAATATTATCATTAAAATACCCGTTTCGAGATTTTAGATATGTATTAATTATGATTAAATATTTAAATTGAATTATTTATACCCCTGGCAACACCTAGCAACACCTAGCTGTCATAATGGGATTTCGATTGACCATTATTTATAAAATTTTACAGATTACGATTAACTACCTTCTATTGACAGAGACATGAAACGTGTTATAGATAATGGATGAATCTACATTAGTTGCCGGTCAAATAGGACCATTTTACTATTTCGAAAAAGCCCCATTTTATAGTTTAAACAATCATTGAAAATGAACATTTTTTGAAGTTTCATATATTAAGATTAATACTGACAGCAAACATATTTCAAACGAAAGTATACGATATCTCGAAGGTATTCGATACATATTAAGGGCTACTTTCGCATATCTTCAATAATCAACAAATTTAAATGCAGTCTCACTACCAAATATTCTATTCCATTTTGAATATATGGCTCATTCCATAAAGACTTAAGAGCACACGGAATTTTAATGCTTGTACCCTGATATATTAAGGACTATTTTTCTGTATATAGCGACTCTGTATACGCTGAGGATATTTGAAAGATTGACCCGTACAGACAGACAGACAGACAGACATATAAAATACACACAGTTAGACAATTATATATATTATACAAATAATTAAAAAAAATTATCGTGCTTTTAGAATCGAGTTTGAACCCTTTATCTTGGAATCAGCTGTTTACGTATATATTGTGTCTGTTATACGTAATTAATATTTTTAATTAAAAGTAAAAAAAAAAATTCGCTTATATTTGCGACACCCTATTCTCCCCCCTAAAATATTCTCAGTTTTTTTTAAGTATATTATTATACGTTCAAAATACCGAAAACAAATATATAAATGATAATTTTGCAGGGTGACCTATCACGGCCACTTGGGGTGAATTATCACATTTCTGTTTCATTTTTAATACTTATTAATTTATTATTAAACATTCGATCGAGTGAAATTAATAATTTTATAATGTGATCGCTCCACGAAGGACTTGAGACTGCTCAGTAAAATATTGAATAAATATATAATGGATCAGTATATACATAATCTACAAATTGTCAATTTTCAAGGAGAGAAAATACAATATTAATTGTAGTATATTTTGATGCAAAAGGCTTTCTTTTAATATGGCACAAGTTAGGTTCGATTTAATGGTTTAGCGATGGTGGAAGGTTAACGGCAGAAGGGCGTACTCGTATAATATTTAGCTTAAGGCTAGTTAGTGTATATAGTGTACAAGTGTATCGTTTAATTTATAGAAGTACAAGGGCACTTAGGGCACGATCTTAAGATATATTTATAGGGGTAGATAAAGATATTCGATGGCCCAAGATTGGCAGCCTGCTGTCTTCTGGACAAACAATGGGGCGGAGTAAATGACAACTGCCCATAGAAATACCGTGTAATTTAACAAAACTCACTCTAGCCTCGCTCATAATGCATATTTCTATTTAATATACATCTATACTTATTCCATTTATTTAAAAAAAATTAAAATACAATTTTTTAGTAGTGATTTCACCCATTTCATTTATTCATTAGAGCGAATGCTAATATTTAAACAAGTGGTTTTGTAAGTGAAGTCTTTAGATTATTTCGTCTCTAATTAAGGGTATTAGGTTTCAACCAGAATATGGTTGTATATTGTTTGTTGAATTAAAATATATATAATAACTATTATATCAAAAAACTCTTGTCAAAAAAAGCAAATATTAATACCTATACTAGGTTTTTTTTAATCAAGTGAGCCTCTTTTAAAGTTCGATCAAAATCACTTTGAATTACTACATATAAAAGACACATACTCTACGGTATATACGTTTTACTGTGTGTCTGTATTGTGAGCTTTCTTATTGGGCGTTATAGTACGAACCAAATCACTTTGAATTACTACATATAAAAGGCCATAGTGTGTGTATACTTTTTAATAAGTATCTGTTTTGTGAGCTCTCTTATTGGGCGTTATAGTACGAACCAAATCACTTTGAATTACTACATATAAAAGGTCATAGTGTGTGTATACTTTTTAATAAGTATCTGTTTTGTGAGCTCTCTTATTGGACGTTAAAGTACGAACCAAATCACTTTATATTTCTACATATAAATGGCCATAGTGTGTGTATACTTTTTAATGTGTGGCTGTATTGTGAGCTCTCCTATAATAATCAAGTAAGATAATTCAGTAATTTTTATTTTTAATAATAATAATGCACGTATTAATATGTAGAGTAAACTTCATTACAACAATTTTATTAAATGACTGAATATTTTTGACTGAAGCCATGCACTTTTTAAATTATGATTTGTATATTTTTATATTTAATTAATGTATTTAGTAGCCTGATAAACTCTATATACTTATATCGATGGGTTATTGACACAAAAACGCATATTTAAATTGACAATAATAAAAATTTCTGTTTAGTTTGTTTTTTAATGTACACACTTATTATTGGATAATTCTCATTAGGAGTAAAACTGCATATTTAACTGGATTTTGTGGATACATTTTTGTATTGATAAATCATCGAAGTGCACCTTTAATTTTATATTGAACGTTTACTTAAAAAAAAAACTAATCAATAACCACTTAAAATTATATTGGCCACATTATTAATATCTTGACGCTCAAAATATAATGGTTTCGTATTTCGTGATTTTTGACAACTTTTTTTATTTTAATGTAATAAATCGAAATGAAAATGAATATTTATGATCCAAGCTTGTATTTTATATTTAAAAAATATGTTTTTTTTAGTAATTTTATTTGCAAAACAATCAAATGTACGCAGCTTTATGACTCTCCCCTATAGGTTTGTACAACTTAGGTTAGGTACAATTAGTTAAGATGATTATCAGTAAACCTGCATATTTAATTGTATTTTTTTTGTAGATACATTTTTTTTCCAGAATTTCCGTTGGTTCGATCAATCACACATTCGAAACCCGTTGTTGTGTGTAATAATCTTATTGTAAAAGTGTGAGAAGATTCGAAAGCAAACACGTTGTACATAATATTATAATAATAGCTGCACGGAAGCGAACACCAAAACCAAAAGTGGACATAATGACCCATCATTTGAACACGATCAAACCAACAATAACGACCGATTGTGAAACAAATCTATTCACGAATACACAAATCTAATAAAAGGTTAACATGTCACTCTCTTATAATGCAATACAACCTGGGAAAGCTACGACTTCGCTACGATCATCGCAAATAACGTCATATTAACACTTTGCCCTCGTGTCTCTGTTATACAACATGTCTTTTATTCAACTTAAAATAATTAAATGTTAGGAATGGTACTATAGCGGCTACTGGACAGCGCAGATATGTATTTATGCACTTTCAGCTGGCCGCTAACAACTGCCGCGAACAGCTCCCTGCTCCACTGTCACTTGTGTCTCGGACGAGATGCCCGCAACACGCGACTCTCCTTTGTATACTTAACCTCCAAATAAACACACTGGCCAGTGACTCCATCTTTCACTTCTCAACACTCACTCCTGCACTGATACATCGGACCAACAATCATGGGGGCAACTACCCGTTCCCCATAGTACATTGAATGTAACACAACCACACCTTCATTAATGGTCCGACTCAATAAAGCATACGTCAATAATACATGAAACAACAATAGTACGTAAAAAACAACATAACCTCAAACGGCACACACAGTCAGCAACCTGAGAAATTATGACAACATAGTGTTTACAATTAATTGTTATTGATGAAAATAAATTTTGTTTTTGTTATTCTATGATGACATCATATATTCACTCATTATAATAACCGAATATACACAAACTGTCATAAAAAATTATTTTATTATAATTTTTTTTATACGAAAAAAATCTTAGTCCCCTTTTAGTATATTTTTTCAATGATCGTATTGAAATTACATATTCGCCTTTAATTTATTTGAAGTTCATCCAAAGACAGGTTATATATTAGCAGGCTATAAAACTATCTGTATTAATATCAAGATGGCGGGCCAAGCAGACGACTTTGAGTGAGATAATTAGTGTTGTTTATCATCTGCCTTTTAAAAGAAGTAGCAATATTTTGTGGCGCTTATAATTTTCCACAAATCCGCTAATAGATCGATTTATATTTTTACGACAATTTTATGAATGAGACAATTAGTGATTCAATTTTACTCTGATTTTCTGGATTTTAAAGGGAATACGCGTCCTCTATAATATTTAAAAAGAGTAAATAATAAAAATATCAATTTATTTTTTACTTTAGTGGTGGATAATGATTTTAAGATATTTATTCTAAAATTGTAGTGTAATTTAGTCTTGTGAACAATGTATATACTGTAAACGATCGCACAAAACAAATAGGACGGTCTTTTTGCTACGCTATTCATATTAAAGAGATCAATATTATACAGAAAAATAATACAATAAGCCACATTAATATATGTATTTTTATTACTAATATTCTGTAAACTTTATATGAAACAAATACGCAGTCTTCTCTGAATTAGAGCTAAAAATATTTTATATTTAATCCTCTCAGTTTTTTTATTAAATGTTCTCATTATTATGAATAGTTTAGTGTTGTAGTGTGAGGAAAGATGAAATTTCAAGACATTAACAAACAAGGCGAACAAAATAAGGTAAAGGAGGCGTGAGCTTGGACCACCATACTGAAGGGTGACCATTATTTAAATATAACAATTTTAATAAAAATACATTTTTATTTTTAAATTATTGTATAAAATGAAAATATTGTGATATTTTTATGTGAGCTTTGACAAATATAATTCTATGAAATTTCACGACTTGACAATTGATAACAAGAATAAAACAAAACACTGTAGTTGATGCTTTAGATTCTAAAAAAACTATTACCAGTTTCTGTTAGCATTGAGCTACCGTAACTCGATAGTTTCGATATTATTTTTGCACAAAAAATAAACAATGACTCGAGAGCTACGCAGCTGACTGCTGGAAGAAACCGGCCTTAATATTTTAACCATTAAAAAATATATTGCGAAGACATTTGAGAATATAAAAAATAATAACATCGATAAAACAGAATCAAACCATAGAGATAAAAAATATAGGTACCTAATATATAATAATAATATAATATATAGATATTTAAGGCTAAATTATTAAATAATTTTATAAAAAGCTGCTACTATAATTGGTATTGATAAAATCATATTAAAATTTTCAATATCATAATCATCAGCAACCAATAGATGAAATATATAATTTTATCAAAATTAGTGGTATTATTTTTATTATACAATTTCTTTATTAAATATAATTTGCACACAATGTTTTGATACATTATGATTAGATGTTACAATATTAAATTTATAGACTTAGTCTTTTACTTATTTTAATACGGAGTACAATCAATGGATATTTAAAATAATTAATAAGTCATATTATTTAATATTTTTGGGAAAAATACAAAAACCCACTTGTAGTAGTGGTATTATTCGCAATGGGACATTTTTTTCAGGTTATCCTAAAAAGATATGCAATTTAAAAGTTGAGAGTCTCATAATGAGGGGTTATAATTTTTCATTTTATAATATTTCATTCGTTTTAATAGATATATTTAAAAAAAATTAATAAAAATCCTCTTCTTTGATCTCTTCATCCACAACCCTCACGATCGATTCATCCACAACCCTCACGATACATAATTTATAATTAAATAGATCCTTAAAATGTGGTCACCCTATTGGTCGTGTATCAGGGTGCATCATTAGAAATGGCAGTTAGTAGGTTATTTAAATATACAAGGCACGATTTTCGCGTTGAACTCACAACACCCTCACTAGTTTCCTAACTACATTCATCATCTTATAAATCGTCCGCGGAGAATGCGGAAAAAATTAAGCATTTATTATTATAAATATATTATA
The DNA here is from genome assembly GCA_022606485.1 of Agraylea sexmaculata. Taxonomy (NCBI): domain Eukaryota; kingdom Metazoa; phylum Arthropoda; class Insecta; order Trichoptera; family Hydroptilidae; genus Agraylea; species Agraylea sexmaculata. Next base: position 908 of record JAGTTH010006334.1, on the reverse strand, counting down.
ACACTATTTAAGGAATATTAAAAATAATAGGCGGTGAAGTTCGAGATATTTATCGGGACTGGTTGTTGAAGATCGGTTGTTAATTTGCCGTTTATAAAAGTAACGCCCATAACAACCGATAATTGTATTGTTATCAACTCGTAAGAATCAAATATTATATTGAAAAAAATAACCAGTCAGAATATTATTTTTGAACAGATTAATATTCAATGAAACATTGAAATTTAGTACATTATTATTGAATCATTTGTAATATACATGATTAACTTAAAATATTTAAGGGGATGGTAAAGTATCGCAAATATAAGCGTTTTTTTTTAATATTTCTATCAATAATTAAAAACATTTAACAGACACAAAACAAACTCGATTCCAGAAGCACTATAATATTTTAATTTATAGTAAAAAAATACTACATATTAATAAATAATTGATTTATAAATATTTAGTTTAATTTAACCACTACTACGTACTTGGATAATGAAAATCCACACAACAAATTCTCATCTGTTAATGTGTAATAATATTTTTATTAATTGTACAATTGATATGAAATTAAATACATCGATTAGTTTGGGCTAATTTTTTCTCAAATCAACCTAACATGGCATTTTTAATTGCGTGTGCACTCTAATTTATTTAATTAAGCATAGTTGTATACCTTTTTTATTATAAACAAAATACTTTTGTGAAAACCAACCAAATCACCATTCACAAAATTCAATTCCAAAAAATTATAAAACTTGTTCACCTATACTTAAATAATAATTTCCACATATTCAACGTCCCATAACAATTAATTTATTATTACATTCAACTGATTATTGATTGGACTAATACAATTATCATCATCAGCACATACATTTATGTGTACAAAATGTGTTTATGTGTCCTGAATATATATATAT
>JAGTTH010006332.1:0-29039 GCA_022606485.1 Agraylea sexmaculata | reverse complement strand
TTGGATATATTTAAAAAATATGTATATCCAGATGAGTGTTCCTCTTAAAAAGCCTTTAGGCTTTTACATAAAATATATAATAGTTTTAATTAACCAGCGTAATAACTCAGGAGATAAAAAGCCTTGCTACAAATACTGTGGTCAAGGGTTCAAATCCCACTCATGTCAAGAATTTTTTAATTGATTTGATCGGTTATTAAGACTGGGAGATCGGGATTAATATTAATAAAATCCCGATCGATCGTCTCGATCCAGGTTTACTCTAATTTCCTGTATTGTAAGGTAAATACTGAGGCGATTATTAAGTTATTATAATTAAATCACCGATAGACAATTAATTAACAAGTTGTTGTGTCTAAAAAATCCCCTCAAAAAGATCTTTTCAATAAAATTCTCCTCGGGGCGTAAAAAAATAAATAAACAATGAAATAAAATATCATAACTTGAGTTGATTTTAAAGAATCCTCGTCTCGATTATCTTTCGCTTTTAATATAAGACTTTTGCCATTTTTAAACAAATTCAGGATTTAGGAAAAATGTGCTCTTTTCGTGAGTGGGATTTAGCTAAAATAAAACTATATAATGTTTTTAGTATATTCATTCAAAATCCCAATGAACAAGACTCTGATTTCCAGTATTGTAAAGTAAATACTAATTATTGAGTAGCTAGTAATAGTTAAGATCAAAAACAAAATTTGTAAAAATCTTTTACCTCTAAAAAGCTCAGGGAAATTTAATTTCTAATTTAGGGAAAATGTGAGATGTGCTAAGATTTCCCGTACTGTGAGGTAAATACTGATTATTAAGTCGGTGACCTGTGTAACTAATAATGGTTAAGATCACCGACAGACAATTAACACGTTGTTGTGTATAAAAAAAACCCTTTCCAAAAATAAAAGCTCCTCAGAACGTAAATAAATATAATAAAATAAAAGTTGTTTTTTTTTCAAATTCAACCTTTTAGAATTGACATAAGAAATGAAATATTTAGATTGATTTCATAAAATATTGTATGAATCTGTCAAAATGACCAATTAAAAATTGCTGATTAAACCAGCCAATAAAACTGAAATTATTGACCATCGATAATATTATAGGTATTTCAAAATATAATACCATAAATTAATTAACACGTTGTTGTGTATAAAAAAAACCCTCTCAAAAAGACCTTTTCTAAATAAAAGCGCCTCGGAGCGTAAATTAGTATTTGCATAAAAATGAACCGAGTTTGTTTGAAGAAGGCGACCCTATGTTTAGACTAGTAATGGCTGTGATTGGTCAGCCCGCACACTATAAGCACACAGTATATTTGTCACTTGATCACTGTATATTATGAATATAGTACTCACTGGTTGTGGTTGGAGTAATACGTAGTGACGATGTGTCCTGTTCGATGCGAGTGTCTGTAATGAGAGTCAGCGAGAGGCGCGCCATGTTTTATAGTCGGAGCCAGGTTATATATAATAGTATGAGCTGGTCATCATCACAGCATCATTTGAAGGTGGGAGACCTGCTATTCTTCACCTGCCTAATATTATTCGGCACACCATATTGTATTTATTATTGTGCAATACAGAATCATCCCAATTCGACCCGCTCAAAGTTACGGCCCTTTGTCTTCGATCATCCAATCAATGCACTATTCAACAATATTTTAAATAAATCAAACTTACATCAAACCAATATATTATGTATGTTTCTTAGACAACCAAAAACAGTAAATTTTATTGCGCATACAAGTAATATTTAGACGATTTTGAGTTAGGGATGCATTTCGCCTGCTCCAACGTATAATATCGTAAGTGCAAAAAAAAATCACTCACAGATAATGACGAATTAGTGGAAAAAAAGTCACAGTCTTAACTGAACTATAAATTTATGGTATATATTTTAATAATTTACAATATGGTAAAAAGTCAATGACTTATTTTATCTTTACAAATATAACACAATTATCTAACAGAAACTAAAAATGTCAATTTGACTTTTTTTTCTCCTAAAATATTGATAATACGACTAAGTGCGTTTTGGCAGTAGAGTGCATTAAAAATATGTGTGCTCTTAAGTCTTTATGAAACTGAGCCACATATTGCATGTATGAAACTTCAAAAAATGACGATTTTCAAACATTATTTAACCTTTTAAGTGGGACTTTTTCGAAATAGTAAAATAGTCCTATTTGACCGGCAACTAATGTAGATTCATCTATTATCTATAACACATTTCAATAGAAGGTATTTAATCGTAAATTGTTATATGTTATAAATAATAATTAAGCCGAGTGACACGTGACAGGCAGTGTTACCAGATTTAATATTCCATAAAGGCTTAAGAGCACACAGATTTTTTTGCACTTACGATATTATACGCTGGAGCAGGCGATTTGTATATGTTTTTTTATTACTTTATCTACTGCCAAAACTCACTTAGTCGTATCATCAATATTTTAGGCGAAAAAAAAGTCAAATTTATATTTTTAGTTTCTGTTAGATAATTGTGTTATATTTGTAAAGATAAAATAAGTCATTGACTTTTTATCATATTGTAAATTATTAAAATATATACCATAAATTTATAGTTCTGTTAAGACTGTGACTTTTTTCCCATTAATTCGCTATTATATCAAAACTATGAAATATGACTTAATGCATTTTGGCAGTATACCATCGATATCAAATTCCACCCTTTGTATTTTAATAGTGTGTATACAGGGTGGACTTTAAATAACTGAGAATATTTTAGGGGGTGGTAGGGTATCGTATAAATAAGCAAAAAAAATTAAAAATATTCATTACCTCTTTAACAGACACAATACACACGCGTCAATCACTACTGAGTAGTTCACAGAAACAGCTGATTCCAAGATGTGGGCCCAAACTCGATTCTAAAAGCACTATTAATATTTTTAATTAATAATGATAAGTCCATCCTGCTTTATTTTGTAATCATTCTTTTATTTTATACTCTCTGATATTTACAAAACATTATATGATATACATCTACATTTATCACATACATCAATTATTATATTCATTGGACAAACTATAAAATTGAATACAAATTTTATTTTATTAATATTATTATGTTAAGATTGTTCTGTTAATATTCGAAAATTCAATATAGGGATAACGAAAACGAAGTGCGCTAATACATTTATGAAAAACCATTTATATTTTCATATTTTAAAAATAATATTAAATTAGTACGTAAAAAAATAGGTATCCACTACTAATATATTCGGTATATTATTATTATTTGGGGTTTAAATGGGGTTATGCATGCGCAACATAAGATGATCTGACTTCCCAGTATCTCATAGCCACTGCTGCCCAATTCCTATCTCTACCTCCTCGTGGTGGACCCTGGAAACCTGAACAAGCTAGTTAGTTAGGATCAAATTAATGATCTTGGCAGCGAGTGCAATTAGGGCGAACAGAGAAGGGAGATCCCTCTCCGGAGGTTGTGCGTCAGGCCGATCACCTACCATGTAAAAACTAACATCCGATCACGAAACCTCCCAGCAAAAACATGACAGTACAACCCAACGATAATACACTTACAGTGCAGGGCGTCAGACACCCAGTACCGGTGGTCGTGGGTGCGAAAGCAGGCTCGCGGGTACCGTCATCCAACTACTGCAGTGTCGCGGGGGTGCATATCCTGGCCCCCGCTGCATATAAAGCTACAGGATATAAATCGAAAGGGGACTTAAAGTTAGGAACGTGGAATATTTTAAGTTTGAATAGACCGGGCGCTATTAAAATGCTCACAGACCAATTGAGCCGTTATCGCATGAGTATTGTTGCTTTACAAGAGATAAGATGGACAGGAAACGGCACATCGAAACACAATGGATGGACAATCTTTCATAGCGGCAGTAATTCTAAGAAAGCCTTCGGAACCGGCTTTGCAGTAAGTGACAAAGCAAAACATATTGTCATTGACTTCGAACCTTTTAACGATAAGATAGCTAGACTAAGGATAAAGACTAAGTTTTCCAATGTTAGTTTATATTCGGTACACGCTCCCACGGAAGACAAAGGAGATGACGTAAAGGACGCTTTTTATGATAACTTAGACAGGTTTATAGAGAAGGAACCAAAGCACGATATAATAATTATTTTAGGCGATTTAAATGCCAAGATCGGCAATGAAGTTACACATAGAGCCATTACAGGAGGCAACAGTCTACACGAAATTTCAAATAACAACGGCGAAAGGGTAATTGATTTCGCCGCAGCAAAGGATATGGTTAATGTTAGCACATTCTTCCCAAGGGCTAACATACACAAAGGAACGTGGATCAGTCCAGGTGGCACGTACACTAATCAAATTGACCACGTGCTAATCAATAGACGGTTCAAATCCTCTATTATCAACGTTCATACTTGCAGAGGAGCAGCATTCGATTCGGACCATTTCTTAGTAAAAGCAGTTTTTAGAGCCAGAATATCGAATGCCAAAAAGGAAAAAATTAATAAAAATAAGAAACTCAACCTTGTTAAATTAGAGAATGAGGTATGTGCAAAATCATACCAGGCATCCATGGAAAAGGCGTTAGAACAGGTTGAGGAAATAAATAGGAATAATGAAGAATCTAGTTGTAATCTAATAAAAAATATTATTAAGCACACGGCAGAATCAGCTTTGGGTTACGAGACGAAAAAGAAAAATGGCTGGTTTAACACAGAATGCGAGAGTATTATTAAGGAGAAGAACAATGCCCGTGCACAAGTTCTTAATTTCAATAGCTTAGAAAATAGAGAGAAGTACAAAGAACTTCGTAGGAGTAGTAATAGAGTCATACAGTCGACGAAGAGGACATGGCTAAAACACCAAATTATAGATGCTGAAATGTTTAGAGATAGGAATAATGCTAAGGAATTTTACAGGAACGTTAACAATAGTAGGAAAACGTTCAAACCTAGACTAAACTTTAATAGGAATAGCAAAGGCGAACTTCTCTGCGATCAGGAAAGCGTTTAAATAGATGGTCGGAGTACTTTAGCGACCTATTAAATGATAAGAATAGCGATAAGGTAGCCAATAAGAACGCTAGTCTGTACCAACACGCCGCGCAACCACAAATACCACCACCCACCTACGAAGAGGTGTGCCACGCCATCAGAGGACTGAAGAGAGGGAAAGCCCCCGGGATAGACGAGATCTCCAGCGAACTCATAGCATACGGCGGGGATGCTCTATGGGCGCTTTTACATAGTTTAATAGTATCTTTATGGGAAGGCGAAACGCTACCGAAAGATTGGGCAAGTTCGATAATTTGTCCACTCCACAAAAAAGGTGACGTTAGCGTGTGCAGTAACTATAGAGGGATATCCCTACTATCAGTTATGTACAAGATATTCGCCAAGGTTTTAAAAAATAGGCTAGCAGAATACGCGGAGGAATGCTTGGGAGACTACCAAGCCGGATTTAGACCCGGGCGTTCAACAATGAACCAAATATTTACAATTAGGCAAATATTAGAGAAGTGTAATGAAGCTGACGTGGAGACTCATCACTTGTTCGTAGATTTTAGGCAGGCATTCGACACAATCGATAGGGATATTATTTACAGCACGATGAGAGAGTTTGGGTTTCCCGAAAAACTCATAAGTCTCTCAAAAATGACGCTGACAGACACCAAAACTACGTACGGATAAATGGTGTACTGTCGGAGTCTTTCATCACCAGAGCAGGCGTTAAACAGGGGGACGTGATATCCCCCCTGTTATTTTCATTAGTTTTAGAAAAGGTTATGCGTCTTGCAGGTTGTAGCAATAAGTCTAATATCTTCTATAAGTCTTTTCAGGTACTCGCTTTCGCAGACGACGTAAATATTATCGCTAGAACTAAGAACGTGTTAATTGATAAGGTTAGAGCAATAAGGGATGCCGCTAAAATAGTAGGATTAGTCATAAACGTAGATAAAAGTCAGTATATGCATGTGACATCCAACTCGGAATTGGTAGCACATCGTAGCCTGAACATAGATAATGACCACTTTCAGCAGGTTGACTCTTTTGTATATTTGGGAGCAGTGGTCACTAAGGAGGCTGGAAATAACCAGGACATCAACTCTCGCCTGCAAAGTGCTAATAGGGCGTATTTCGGCTTAGTACGCTTGCTCAGATCAAGATATCTAAGTAGAAGTACCAAGGTAGAATTATACAAGATGCTAATTAGGCCAGTACTAACCTACGGTGCAGAAACATGGGTTATTACAAAAAACTGAAGAGGATAGGCTACTTAGGTTCGAGCGGAAGATTCTTAGGAGGATCTTGGGTCCTGTTCAGGAGGCACCAGGACTATTTAGAATTAGACGGAACGATGAGATTTACTCATTATATAAGAGCGTGAACGTAGTGCAGTTTATTAGGGCTTTAACATTAGGTTGGGCCGGACACGTAGAAAGAGCAGGAGGGATAGTATCGGAAATACTATCCAGCAAGCCTGTGGGTAAGAGAAGGCAGGGTAGACCTAGGCTAAGGTGGGCGGACGAGTTCTATAAGGTAGTTAGGAGTTTAGGAATTAATAACTGGAGGAGCATTAAGTGGAAGATGCTGGTGCGGGAAGCCTTGGTTCATCACTGAACTGGAGTGCTTATGATGATGATGATGATTATTATTATTTGTTAGGTTTTAATACAATCTGATTGAATTCCTGAAATTGGTACTTCATCAGAAAATTTTGCCCATCCATAAGCTTAACTGATAGATATAAATATTATATGAATTTCTATAACCAATCATTTTTAATTTTTCAAATAAATAACGTAAGTCAAACATGTATTATTTTTGTATAGTATTACAGTTTGAGAAACATTTTATAATTAAGGAAATCAGAATAAAATAAACAGAAAGAAGCGATTTTATTAAATATTATTTGTGATCTTACAGTTTGGGAATATCGATAAACTATACATATTTTAAAATATTTAAATCCTATTTCCTATTAAATACATATTACTATTTTTACTCTCAAAATCAGCACGTTACAATAATATTTTTGTTTATGGGATTTTTAATTTTTCAATAATTTATTCTTATTCACACATTTTCAAAACTCTCTTGTGTATTATCAAAATATATTTATATTAGTTTAAATGCAATTAAATATATTATAGATCACTTACTCAAAAGAGGCCTTTATTTAAGCTTCGTACAGAATGTTCTTTGATCATTAATCAATCAGGAAGTTACAAAAACATTACGTAATCGCTTAAAGAGCCTGTGAATTTTCTCCAGCCGTAATCATTAATGAAATTTGATCATCGAATTGTCCAAAGACTTTTACTTTATTTTTTAATTATTATTGCTTATAAAACTGTGGACCATTTGTGCACGCAATTAGTATAATGGCGAGATGTAAACTATACGATATGGGATTTGTTTCCCACACTTGTTATTATTTTCATGGTGATATATTGAAATATTGCATCAGACACTTTGTACAAGTCTTACTTACTTTGCGTGTCGAATACTGAGAGAAAAATACATTAATTGAAAGGTATCAATTTATTTATAAACATGTTGAATAGACTCATTCATAAGAATAAACCTAAACTTCCATCAAGACTTATATTTCAAAACCCAACTATTCACCGAAGCTTTCTTTATTCAATCAATGATTTATTTATTTTTTTATAAAAAATCCAAGTTACTTAGGAAGTAATTACATTTAAAAAGTGAAAATTCACGCACATATATGAGACAATAGTCGTACTGTAATTATTTACAAAAAGCACGTATTTTTAATCATTATTATTGCTGTATTTTTATTTTAATATGAATTTTACGCAACGATTTCAATGCGTGGTCACCGATGAAACCTTTCACTTAAAGCCATACAAAATAACATCTTTATTTACAACCTGATGTAATAATCCCCAATAAAAATCCCTTTGGAGGTCGTCAAAAGTCAAAACATTAAAGTTAAATTGCATTCATTACGAAATTTTTCTTTATTATTATTATATGCATATATATATATATATATATATATATATATATATATATATATATATATATATATATATATATATATATATTTATTTATATATATATTGGCACTTATTTCAATCGATAGTTAATATAATTAAAATAGTATTTTTTTATTAACCTTACGTTAAATAGGTTGTAAAATCGATGAGAATATTGAAAAGAAGAACATAAAAAAATATTTCATTTAAAATGAATATGGCAGTCATTAACTGGAAACCCAAACCGTGAATTAAATAAATTTAAAGGTTAAAAAAATAAGACCATACAACTGTATGTATAAATATCAAGATGGTGGACCAAGTAGACGAACCTGTTAATATATTTTTTTTAGGAAAACGTGTTCTAGTTTGGTTTAAATTATTTTTTAAATGCTTTGCCTTGTGAAAATATATTCTCACTTGTGATACAGCTTCACTGTACTATTTTAAGTTTAACTAAATAACAATATGGAAAAATTTAAAAAATCCTATAAAGGTGGAAATTATGATATTTTATTGGTCAATAGTAAGCACATTTTTTTTTAAATATTTTCACTGATATTTGTTTTAAGTTAAAGTACCATATTGTTTTAAAATAAACATTTTCTTGCTTGAATCAAATTATATGCTTATTATTTAAATGCTTAAATACAATCCCACTGTTAATACAGATTCACTGTATTTATAATAATTATGAAAAACCAAAAAACAATATATAAAACATGACAATTGGATGTATAAATATCAAGCAGATGAGTCTGAGTGAGGCAATTATTGTTTCCTCTGTCAAACTCATCTGCTTGGTCCGCTATCTTGATGTTTAAACATCCAGCTGTATGGCCTGCTAATATATCAGTGAATGTAAGAATTATTATTTTACTTAGCACAAGACATGCATTAGTTAAATTGACTAGTTATTCATGCATTTCAGTAATTAATGTCTTGAAAGTATAATGGACATCGTTAAAAAATTGAAGGAATTAATTAATATAATAAAAAGTGCAATTGATTGTGTAATATGAATTTGCGGAAGATGAAATTTCGATGTAACATTACGTACATTTTGATGATAAGGTCATCTTTTGTGAGTTGAATGTAGAAGAATATCGATAATAATTAATAGTCTGTCCGACTGCACTGGCATTTTCAGCACAATGCTACTTTATGATGCTTAAAAGATGCTGGAAGATGTATCAAAGAGATGATCATCATCATCATCATAGTGTGTCAGTGTGAGGTTCAGTGGCTTTCAACCTTTTGGTGAAGTTGACCTTCACATCTTGAACAGAGAGTAAGAGTGACCATCACTTTCCACAAGCAGTAATGTACTGCTACAACCAGAGCCGTAACTACCTCATCATTCACCCATATACGTGACAACGAATAATATTTTAATCATTCAATTGATACAGATATTGGTCTTTTTCATTGACATTGAATACTTAATAATTTTAAAGAATCTCTTTATTGGGGTAGACAATAATGATTTTTTTATTTGCAAATTATATAGAATCTGTGCAAAAACTTATAGCCCAGTCAAGTTAGGGTTTTACCTCAGAATTTTAGCAAAAAAGCTGTAATTTTGCATACATTTTGATACTCTAAGAGTGGTCTGAAAAATCTAACGAAATCAGGTGACGGGTTTGGAAGTTATTCGAGGTCAAAGGTCACAATAATCAGTCTTTTTACGATTATCTCAGTTTCTATTGCTTCAATGATGTTGACAACTAATAAAACATTGTAGAAAATCAAATTTGTGACAAATTTTGTTTTAAAACAAATTTGTAATGAATGTTAATTTTTTATCGTGTATTATAATTTGTAAGGTAATATTTAAATGCATCAAATAAAATTTAACTACTTAATTTTAATTGGCGAAATCACACTTCATGTTTTACTTATCGCTTAACATTACAACAATATTTAGAATATATGATATTATACTATAGTTTCAACTAACGAGTGCTGCATTATCATCACTGCAATTTGGGATCCCGATCGTAATGCTCTATGGTACTGCAGTAAGATATAATAATATATTTATTTATAAATAAAAATAAATAATAATTATTATCATTGGAAATGATTTCAAAGTAAATACTTGTTTTTATTTGTATACTCATAATAAATGAAAGAGCAGTTTCGATAAAAGGCGTTTTGAGAAAAATCCATTCACTCAATACAATCAGATGTAATATATGAAAATCTTTTGCGCACGCAGGAGTAAAAAGTATTTATGTTTTATATTTAAGGTTAAAAAAGTATTAAGGTACTTTTTTAGTCAAAGTAAATTCTTTTGAATATAATAAAGTTTATATAAGGGATTCCTTATATAAACTTTAAATTAAAATTGCGAGTTGAATTGTGTAAATTTTATGTCTAAATAATATTTCTAAATTACTAATTTTATAATCTTGCCCGACACGTACAACGGCTCTGTTGATGAAAACGATGCGTTTTATATGATTAAACATAATATTCATAAAATTGTAATTTGTTTGACAAGCGATTAACATATCAAATAAAATCACATAAAATATAAGTAGAAAGTATTTGATATTTGAAATAAAAGTAATGAATTTTATTGATTGTATTCCAGTGGCGCTTTTATAAAATATTATGATAGAAGTACAAGGGCAGACTCAATTGGTAAAACAATGTATTATGAAGCTGCATTCAAGTGCACATTATTAGAAATCCAAGAAAAGCCATATGTTAAAGATAGACCAAGGTAATGTCATAGGGTCGTGAAAGTCGACAATCGTGTCCACCGAGCCACGAACTATTATAGAAGGTACATTACTCCTCGGCTCCATCATCACCATCATTACTTATCATCACGAATATGAACCAATCATTAAAACATACTCCAGAAGCCGATCAATTCCTCCATTGGTGGTATTTGAACCAATCAGCGGCGTGGCGTCTGGAATAAAACAAAATATTTAAATTTAAACGAGGACGCGTCATGCCGACACTATCTATATTAAAAGGCCGGACAAGTGGATGATAAATATCAATATGGCTTACCAAACAGATGAGTTTGACAACGCATCTTGATATTTATACATCCAGTTGACTGACATTGTAAGTCATTTTTGAATATAATTATTTGATTTTATAAATTTTGATATAGTGACATTTTATATATTATTAGTTTCTAAAATAATACAGTGTGAATATATTTTCACTAGGCAAAGCAAGAATATGTTTATTTTAAAACAATATCTGGTATCTTATAATAGTCCTGCCAATAAAATATCATAATTTCCATCTTTATAGGATTTTCATTACAGTTTTTACAACAATTAGATAATCTCAATAAAATCTCAATGAGAATATTTTTAAATAATAATTGTCAATAATGGCAAACATATTTCACTAATAATAATAAGCCGCTCTCATTTCATATTCATAATAAATTGAATTGAAGCAGTATTTTATATAATTATTATTATATACAGATGTCAGGTTCGTATAGATTTAGGGCCATATTCAATATAATAGTGTAATGAGAGTGTGTGCGTGCGGTGCGCGTGTGTGTACACCAATACTAGCAAGCTCTAGTCTATTCGTATACACACCATTTAGCACGAATCACTAATAATCCAAAAAAAATGTAGAAAATTTGCAACATTGGCAAAGTGAATATAATAATTGGGTTATCATGTTTATTTATAATTAATTACATCTAAAAATCATATATTTGGGACATAAAGTACTTGTAAAGTGAAGAATTAAATTTGAATAAATATTGTACAAATTGATAAACAAGTTTTCACCGTTTACTTTAATTTAATTGTATTTGAATATTCGTACAATATTATAATTACGTAGTAGTGAACCTTTTTTCGATGTGAACGTCTGTTTGTGGTTAATTTAGTATATTTTTGCAAGAGTTTCCCAAAATAAAGAGGCGATGTTTTTGTGTATATTTAGTGTGATGTTATCTGGAAGATTCTCAGCGTACTACTTTATATTGCCAAACAATTACTTTATAATTCCATTGTTTCGCACATTATTTCGCCGACTTCATAATTCAATATGAAATTTTCATAATGGACGCCCAGTTTGCTTAACACTTTGAATTCATTACACTTGTACATAAATCATCCGATATGAATGATCTTCAATCAAACATTGTGTAAATAAATCGACTGCTCCAGCGTATAATATCGTAAGTGCAAGTCTTTATGAAACTGAGCCAAAAGTTAAAAAGAAATTTTCTCTAAAACATAGTGATATGGATTTATTAGGAGATGGATTTTAAAATATGTATAGTTTTTTTTGAATAACTTAATAAATTAAAAGCAAGAATCAATAATTCGTATCCTTCTCTAATTGGAAAAAAATAAGATGAAATCCCAATGAATCATTTCGTTTGAGGTTTATTCTGATTTCCTCAATCGTAAAATGTTTCTTAAACTGTAAAATTATAATATCAGATTATGTTACAATACAAGTTTCAAAAATTGCTTTGCGTTATTCATTTGAAAAATTTAAATTGATTAGTTTTAGACATTTTTATCTGAAAAGGGGCCAAATTAATGCTATAGTAGTTGGTACTTTTATACATTAAAATATTAAAATATTATATTTAAATGGTTTTTCATATATATGTGTAAACACACACACATATATATATATATATATATATATATATATATATATATATATATATAATATATATATATATATATATATATATATATATATATATATATATATATATATATATATATATATTTGTTGTATAATTGTCTTAGGCCTATAATTTTGTGAGTATATTGTTAAATAAATTTTTCACATTGGTAGAGCACTGCGCGGCTTATATTTTTATTATAAATATATTCCTATATTGAATTTTCGGAACGATTTTTAAACATAATAATATTAATAAAATAAAATATGCATTCAACTTATATATAGTTTGTCCAACGAATATAATAATTGATAATTGTAGATAGTTGTATAAATATAAGAGAGTTGAAGGAAAATAATACATTGTTGCAGATTTCGAATAAGGCAAAGCACTTCATCGCACCCACTAGGACTAGGTCCGATCATTAGTATAAATCGTTATTACATTCTCAATATGTATAATAAGTTGTAATGAATGACATAACAATCGAAATGATTCAGTATTGTGAAGGAACGTGACCAAATCAGTTTCACGGCATCTTCTCAAAGGGGACGTGTTGAAATTTCCGCCAGTTTTGTTGTAAATTTCCAATCGCAGCCAAAATACATATTCAAGAAGGCGATTAGTCAAGGAGAAGGCTCCAAGGAGAAGAATTAATATTTGTTAGTATTGAGAGTACTTCATGTCGACAATAATGTATAGAGCGAGCACGACACAAGAATTACAAATGAGCCACACAACACACACAGAAAAGAGAGTCTTTCTATTGCCGATGATGATGATGATGATGATGGTGGTGATGGCGATGATGGTGATGATAATACATGCGGCTGATGTAACACAGTCAAAGTGCAGTCTCGTCTTTTGGGAAATATTTATATTGTACGTGATGTACGTGCTCTTTTATTGGAAGTCATAAGGTTATGCTTTTTTACGCATTTACAATTTTCACTATGAAACGATGCACTTTATGAAAAAACCTTCTATGGAAATATTAAAGAAGATGAAATTCTATACAATTCACTCATATAAAGTTTTTTATTCCGACGAACAATTAGATAACTAGCGATTAGTAAAAATATAGTCAAGTGATATAAAATAACCTTAAAGCCCGATCAAACGAAATGCGAGCTGTCAACCGGTTATAATGTATAAAAAAAACCCTCTCGCATTTGATCATGTCTTTAGACTTCCGATTAAAATATTTTTTATACATATGACGCAATAAACCGGGCCAACCCAGAAAAGTCCGATAAAAAAAGAAGATTGTATGTCAGTAGTCCATGTTTAAAATTAATATACAGTGTTAATTTTTAACCTAATTTAAATAACTATTAAAATACATCATAAATAGGGGACGGAAGTGCAAAAACCATCTCAAAGTTTACAGCCAAATTAATTAAATTATTTATTTAATATAATTTGTTTATATGTGTAATGCCGGGTTAACATCAGCAAACAATAAAAACTAGTTTTTGCAAATCCGCACCCTAACTACGATTATTTAACTTATTTTTTAAACAAATAATAAACCTAATTTTCCTATAAAAATTGCATTTTTTCAATATTAATATTTAAATACATACAAGTAAAAAAACAATATGTTAATAGTGAATTAAAACTTTTTAGAGTTTTGAACTAAAATACAAGCTTTAACCTTAAATTATCTTCTAGGGTGAATAGAGACACAAGTTGATTAAATGAATAAAGGATTTCTTTAGTGCATATTTTATTTTAGTATAATTATAAAAGTTTTCAGGTACAACACGGTGAATTTTCTGACTCGGCAGTAAAGAATTGATTCTGTATTAAAATTGTAAATTGTGTGTTTTCGTATTCATAATAGGAAAGTTGTGTAACCAAGTTCGGCGAAAGCATGACAGAATATTCAGTATTTTTTTTCAGTCTTTCACCAGTTTTTCTTAACATCTTCCATTCATAATGACAAATGGCCTTTTGTCATATTACATCTTCTTAGTGTTCATTCACAATATTGTACGTGACCAATCAAAATAATATATTACTTATTATATTAATTAATAAAAATTCCCATATATTAATTTTAAAATAAAGCCTATTCATTTTGCTTGAGGGGTTTTAAAGTAAATTAATTGAGTAAATTTTCTCACTAAAATACATTACAAGACTAATTAATCGTTTATATTTTTTACCTGCATTTTTAAATATTTTTAATTGTATGGTTACGATTTGCAATACTCTATGAATTCTCACTATTTCATGCGAATTCTGACAAAACCATTAAAAATATAACAAAACAATTTAGAAGGGAATTGTGGAGAATTAAACATTTTATAATAAAGTCTTATGTATTATTTAAAAAATTTCAAAAATAACATCGCTATAAACAAAATCGATATGTAACATTCGTCTTTATGAGTAAATATCACTCAATATTATATTTTTTCGCCACGAATCTTCTAGACAAAATGTCAAAACTTTGAGATAATTTACCAATGGGCGTGATTGTTCATTAATAAGCTTGATATTTGCTCTATAAAATGTTGTTTTTTTTATATTTTTAATTCATTTATATACACGCCGAAGGGCTTTTGAGAGGTTTTTTTACAGATTTGGTAATTTAGACACAAAAAAGTGTTAATTTATTGTCTGTCGGTGATTTTACATATTACTAGTTACACAGTTCACCGATTAAATAATCAGTATTTACCTTAAGATACAGGAAATTAGAGTAAACCTGGATCAAGACGATCGATCGAAATTTTATTAATATTATTCCCAGTCTTAATAACCGATCAAATAATTAATTTTATTAGTATTTGTTACCAACCACCTGATGTTATGTAATTAATTATTCCTCATTATTCAGCGCAAGGAATTCATTAATTGATTTTTTTATTTAAAAACTCAATTCAAACGAGCTCGTTATCCCAATTGGAAAAACGTCATTGAGGTAATAATGAATGAATGAATAGATCTTTTATAAAATATCCATACACATTTTGACACAGTGACACATTGAGGTTGCCTTATTGTATTTGATATTCAATGGTTATTTTAAAATGCAATGCGGGTGTTTTATAGAAATGTTAAGAGAAGAAGACCGGTTGAGAATAAGTGAGAGTCTGTCGTGACCAGAAAGGAGCACCTTTGACCTTAATACTATACACAGTGGCTAAGATGAACTAAATAAAACACATGCATTCTTTATATTGTATATCTTTATATCGTCATTTTATAAATTAGTCACAATTTCTTCATGGGGTTTGTGAATTTTCTTCCCAAATTCCTCGCCGTCCTGGAGGCTTTGAGGCATTGAAGTGTTTAATGTTTCCGGTAGGAAAATACTGGCAACACATCCCATTATCGAAAGTGCACCCAATATGAGAAATGGCAACACTCTTGAATACTGAGTCTGAAAATAATCACGTTTTAAGCATGGCTTGTTAATTAATTGATTGTCTTACCAGTTGTAATATTAGAGGCGGGGTGAGGAGTCCAATGCTGACCAGGACTGAAGCCAAACCCATGGCTTGTGATCGGATCACCGTTGGTATTAATTCACCGACGAATACATAAAATACAGCAAATGAAGCAGCGATTCCAAATTTGCCCATCATTGCCAGAGATACAGTCACCCATATGAATTCTGTAATATTTGACACTGCATTATATGACCTAATTTGCAATCAATTATGATTTACCTTCAGGAACAAATACATAAGCGACGCATCCAATTCCTCCAATAGCCAATGTGACTGTCAAGGCATATCTTCGACCCCATTTCTCCATAAATAGGTATGATAAAATATACGATGGGACTTCAATAATAGCAGCTGAAAAATATATTAAAAATATACTTTAGCGCCTGTAGCTATGCAATCAGGTCAACAAGATGTGTAGCAGATTGCCTATAACTAGAAGCATAATGAAATTTAACTAAATAATCTATCAAAAACTATGCCAAATTATTTTTTTTAATAAATTTCATGTTTTCAACTTTTTGTCATGCACAGTATTTTAATTGGACAGATTGGGTTTAAACTCATATAATACCCAAAAATTATATACAATGTGGGCTTTTAATCATTGATATCAAATATTGTGTGGGTAGGTATCGCAAATACATAAATGATGTATTTTTCATTAATTTAAACTATTTTTTAATCTTAATTCCTTTTAAATAATTTATTAGCAATGACAATTCGCTGTCATTCCATATAAATCTTACACGATATCCAAACTGAGTAATTATTTTATTTAAAATTGGGGTAAAAAAATATTTGCGATGCCCTTTTTTCAATATTCATACCTGTATGATACTAATTTGAATAAAATCGAAAATAATAATTATATACCTATGAAAAATGCCAAATAATCATCAACACCAAGATTCGAAGTGTTGTAACTGAGACTATTGTAGACGATTGCGTTGACCAGCCAAATAAACGTTGTCAATAGAAACTTCTTCCTGATATTTGGATACCTAAAGATGTCCAGAAGGTTTCCTTCTTGAACTAATACTGGATCAGTCTGGAGGGCGACGGAGCGAACTTTGGCCTGATCTTCATCTTGGATATCCTCATTTTTTAATACAACATCTGGCTTGTTTAGAATCGGAGCCAATAAAGACTCTCTGTCTGGATAATCTGTCACATTTTCAATGGGATAAGTCGACGGTCTCAACTTATTATCCACATTTAATACTTGACAATCGTGACTTTTCCGTCTAATAAAATTTTCAGGGGTATTTTGAGTGATTGCTTGAATACTGGAACTGCGTTTTATAGGTGCAGTTAGAGAACTTATAGATAATCTATCCGTTTCGATAGATTTTAAAGCATAATTCTCCTGAAAAAAAAATACAATTCAAATAAATTATTTAACTAAATATACAACAGAACAAACCTGCAATTGATGTAAAAACTTTTTGGGTATCGTAACGCCATTATTTCGGGCTATTTTCTCTAAAATCTCTTCAGCTTCATCTAATCTCCCTTGACTCAATAACCATCGAGGCGATTCTGGTAAAATCCAATAATATCTACAAATATGTTTGAAAATTACCACACTATTTTATTTAAGAATAGTCATTAATTACTTCTGTATTTTTTAACGACAGGGGTTATATTTTTAATTAAAATTAATGGAAATCTATGTATGTGTTGATTATTGATAAAGTAAAAATGTCACTAATAATAAACTTACCCATATAAGAGAAGGAAAGGTACACTTATTGCCAAAGATAATTTAAACCAATCTCTTAATAAAAAGCCCAAAAATGCCAAAAGAGACATCGCACTTGCGAATAAAGTACAAATTATTAATCCTGGAATATAAGATTATTTTAATATAATAAAATATCGTGATAAATATACTACATTCATAAGATAGGAATTCTTAAAATACACGAAATCCAATAAAATATCTATACATATATTTTTTAAAGACAAATATCGATAAATTTGTTTAACACAAATGTTTATTATGGAATTGTTAGCGTATATAATAAAGAATAATCTCACTCATTATTTATTAGGTATGGAATTGTTAGCGTATATAATAAAGAATAATCTCATTATTTATTAGGTTTGAAGAGCGAATGTCAAACTTTAGACATGACTTAAAATAAACTGACTTAATTGGTTGTATCGTAAACCTTTGGATGTGTTTAAACTTTGACAGTTACTCTACAAATATGAGGAACGAAGCTTCCATATTTAAACAGATATTTTTTTATTTTAATGCTTAGATATAAAAATAAATGTGTAAACTATATTTAAACAAACAATACGTGCGTCTTTAGTGCAGGAAAGCAATTTATTGGTCGATTTTAGAAGCTAGCAAGTTTTTTCCCGCTATAAAAACGCACGTGTTGTTAATGTTTTACACATTTTCAATTAAATAATAAACCGGTTAATTGGTGGACAATTATTGTTAATATTTTTTTAGTGTATTAATGATATTACAAAATTTAATTTTTGATACAGTATAATGTAATGGGTGGGGCAAAAGTCCCGCTATCATTTTGATTGGGCGCCATCTTGGTTATGTGACGTTTAGCTTTAAGCATTGTGTTGTGTAAACGCCCCAATTTTATAATGAATAAATATACGCCACAAGAACGAGCAAAAATAATGATAATTTTTATTCACAACGTTATAGGCAAATTGTACATAAAGAAATGCAGTTTTTCTCCAAATTATTTAAGAATATACAATAAATTACCATTAATATTTTAATTACCTGCAAACGTCCTGTGTTTTGGAGCCATCATTTCAATACCCAACACAAACGGTATTTGATATAAAGAAGGAAAGAAAAGTCCACTAAAAGCTCTCAAAACCACATAACTCTTAAAATCCTTGAAGAAACACGTGAAGATGGAAAGAGGCACTTCCAAGAATATCATCCATAATATAGATTTCCGCCTTCCCCATCTAAAATATTATAAAAATCAATCCAATTTGCTATGACGCCTTTATCAAGAATGACCCAATAATGCCACTATTGTTAGTAATTTAATATTTCTTAAATTATCACCGACATATGATATACAGAATATGTCAGTGTCAATTTACAAAATACAAATGGACTTCGGAATGATTATTATTAATTATTTGTATTAATTTGTGACTATTTACCTATCGGCCACCCATCCAAATATAATATTTCCGAACAATGATCCGACATAAAACATCGAAGTGCTTATTTGTGGCCACCAGCTTTTTTCACATACCAAATTCGACTGAAATTATTAATAAAAAGACGCGATGCCATTTAATTATATTTTAAATTTTGAATGTTCTTATCTTCGCTAATTGGTTCGATTACAGCCAATTAGGAATAAGAATATGACATTCCATATTCAATCTTAAACAATATAATAAACATATAGGAAACATAATACACATTTTGTTTTTTTTAGTTTGTTGAGGAAATTTCAATATTTAGACAAATCCGTACTTAAGCTCGTGATTTGTCACGATATAATATCACATAAGTTACTTCGTCTCTGTACGTGTCAAAATTTTGAAATTTGCTCTACAAAAATACCTCTAATTATTGATACAAAATATTCAAGAATCATCATTTATTTACCCTTTATTATCAATAAAAATATAATTTAATGGATTGGGTTTATAGATTTATTTATTTTATTTCCGTAGAAATAATATAAAACATTTGCTAATTAAATAAAATAAAAAAAATCTCCTGCACAGCGACGAAATAATTAACCATTGCCATTAGCTCTACAAATATAAGAAACAAAGAAAACCTCTCGTATAAATATTTTATATGTTTACCCTTTCTTTAGTTTTTATGGATATTTAAATCTTCTTCACTGGGAATATTTATATTTTGGAGAGAAAATTAATCGAAGTTTAAACTTTTTAATTTACCAAAAATTATATTATCAATATATGTTCCGATATCACCGATTAGATCCGTTTGTGGTAAATTAATTCCACCTCTACGCGTGCATAAATCAAAAACTCAATATTATTTTTACAACACACACATTAATTAAAGTAGTTATAAATAAAAAAAAACAAATTACGTGTGAAAATACACAATACAATCTTTGTAGTGACGTAAATTCAGATTAAAAAATTGAATGAAGCGTAAATATAATATTTGAAGTATTGTAATGTGAATGACATCAAAATAAATCGATTCTATTGAAATTAATATTTACCTCGGTGACGAGAGTTCTGTCATAAAACCTTTTATCGTAAACCCATCCACTCTTACAGTGGGTCGTTTTAAAATCACCTATAAACATTGTGAAGTTATATATCCACTGGTCCACGTCTAACTTATCACTCGAAATGTCGTCTTTTAAATCTTGTAAACTATTATAAAGTGAAGCATTCAGGAGGATTTCAACGTCCACATCGTAGGCGAGACACTTCTCGAACACTTTTTGTCCATCGGTCCTCAATCTGAATGGGATTGTCAGGTGTTTTAGTTGAGTTTCGCTGAGATTCAACTGGTGTAATTGTTCGGGAGCTTTGCACCAATGATCTGGAGCTGCACTTGTGAAAACGTTGGAAAATGCCAGAAAAGCCACGGGAAATGTGGCAGGAATGCACAGGATGAAAAATAACAATGTCTGATATCGTCCCCCATCACCGACAACCCTCAACACTTCGTCAAAGTCTATCGAAGACATCACTGAGGTTGTTTTAATTAATACATTACTAAACTCATTATAATATTCATTATTATACGTGCTGCTGTACACCTCCGCATTCAATAGTCAACTGATACGGTTTACAAACAGCCAACAAACATATGATACCGTCAGGTGTTATCAATATTCAATTATAATAACTAAAAAAAATAGGAACCAATTATTGTCATTCAGAACATTAATAACCAATGAGCTTTTATATATAAAGAGGTTCCAATATTATTTTAAAAGACAAGCGAGACTACAAATACTGTGGTCATGGGTTCAAATTCGATTTGATCGGTTATTACGACTGGAAGATCGGGAATAATATTAATAAAATCCCGATCGATCGTCTTGATCCTGGTTTAACCAATAGATATAAATATTATATTTCGCATTGCATATAAATAATTTCGTGTAAACCCATGTATTGTTGCACTCTTCTCTCCTATTCGATAAAGGCATAAGTGTGTCTCTCTCACTCAACACATTTATAGTGACCACTGAGAGTGGTTATGACAATATTTTGAACATGTTAAAGAAGTAATCTTTGGTAAAAAGTGAGGCTAGATGTATTTGAGTGTATTTTTGAGTCCATATGACATGTAGTAACAATGCATTTACCCATTTTACTGTGAAATATAACTGAAGATATTAAGAGACATGTTTACAGTATAATGTTTGCCAGGTAACTCATGTTTTTGGCCACTTGATCCACTTGAACTAAACACGCATTTTGCCACTCATGCGATCTTATGTGATAAAAATGATTTGATCGGTTATTACGACTGAAAGATCGGGAATAATATTAATAAAATCCCGATCGATCATCTTGATCCAAGTTTTCTCTGATTCCCTGTATTGTAAGGTAAATACTAATTATTAAGTCGGTGAGCTGTGTAACTAGTAATAGTTAAGATCACCGACAGACAATTAACACGTTGTTGTGTATAAAAAACCCTCTAAAAAATAAAAGCTTCTCGGGGCGTAAATAAATAAAGTCGACAAAATAGGGGAAATAAAACACCGTCTTTCAATTAATGTAGTAAAGTGCGAAATTAAAAGTTGCTTGATATTTCCTCTTCTTTCATGTTCCAACTGAAGAGTCATCACGGCGACTTGGGATCCCCCGTAATGCTCTAGTGGTACTGCAGTATGATATAATAATATATGTATTTATAAGTAAAATAAATATTAAAAATATTGGGGATCGGATTAGTCTGCACTTAGTTAGTAACACAAAAAATCATAAAATATAATACTCTTAAATAAATCTCAAATGTTTATAGAGTTTCAGTAGCAAGCAAGTGGTTTTATTTTTCGCGAAGGCTTGTTATTGGTCGAAATATTTAAAAGACGATCGCTGATAAGAATGCCAGGCAACTGGATGTATAAATGTCAATATGGCGGACCAAACAGACCAGAGTCTGAGTCATCACGGCGACTTGGGATCCCCCATAATGCTCTAGAGGTACTGCAGTATGATATAATAATAATATGTATATAAGTTGAATAGCCCTGACTAGTAGACATTGAATAGTGTCTCGGTGTTAGAAGAGATGAATGGAATAAAAAATAATGAAGTATAACAACAATGATCATATGACATAACAACCTCTACTTTACAAATATATTTTAACAACACTAATCTCATCTTTGACCTCATCTCTTCTGCCACTTCGTGTCCACAAAACACACTTATCTATTAGAAAGTTCATCATGGCACGCAATATTATTATGTGAGTCAAGACACTCAAATAATTATTGTTTATTACAAAAATTAATGTGTGTTTTACGCAAACCTTGATTAACTAATGAACGCTAAAATAAAGGTGTATACTAATTTACAGCTTCTTAGCTCTCATTCTAAATTTGACCCATTATTCAAACATCTCTGTACTATCGACTGAAAAATCCACTTTTCTTGTGAGATTAAAAATTTTAAAAATACATTCATAATCTATATGAGTAAGGGAATTTTTCAAATTGAAAAAATCGTCATTCCTTGAATACCATGCATAATTGTAAAAATTACCTCATAATATATAGTCTAAAAGATCTATCGCAACAGATTTAATATAAAAATACGTCTCTGGAGAGAGCAGAAGGGCCATTTTAGGATTAAAATCATATCCACTTATAACTAGATAATATTAAATTATTAATTAATTACAAATATTAATGGTAACCTCATATTTTTTACTCAATTCTAATTTTAACTTTTATGTTTTCTTCATGTCCATACACTCCATTTTTTGTGGATCAAATATAAGAAATTCGTATTTCGTGATATTTGATAACTTATTTTTATATTAATTTAATAAATTGAAAAAAATATGAATATGTATGAACCAAACATGTATTAAATATGAAAACCATTTGAAAAATACACTTTTATTTGCAAATTATTTAACCAATATTATGTTATACACATTTAAAAGAGCCTCTTAAATGATTTTTTTTAAATTGCATACGTATATGAATGACTGAATGAATGACAATTTTTATTTATATTTAAGCCATTATAGCGCAGTTACTTTTAGCATGTATATATTTTTTTTATTAAGTTGACCAGGATTTGTATGGAACGGTGGTTGAAATTTACGAAGGCAGTAACTGTCTGAATTATCAATGTTCCATGCAAATCCTTATAAAATTATATTAATTAATTAACAACTGGGCGACAGCGTGACGGGCCCTAAAATAACTATGTAGGTTTTCAATTCTTAATATGAATAATAGAGAAATCACATATATTTAGTGATATCGAGGGTATGCCATGTGGTAGAGTGGCTATTATGATGGGGTCCAATAGTCACAGGGCCATCAATATCCGGTGGACAATTAGCTAAGTAGCTTAATTGGTCAAACTGACTTATAATTGCAATGCCAAGTTCGAACAATTGAATGATTTCGCGGGCGCACGTCCATTACAACTAGGGTCTGATTACAATCTACCTTCTAATATTTATAATTAAGCAAATTTTTTAAAAAAACAGTCCACAACAAACAAGCATATTTTCGCAATCATACACCTACATTTTAATTACACGTGAATTTGATATTTATGAAAGTTATTTTCTTTACTTATTCAACGTGATACTAGTTAGTACGTAGTTACGCATGTAGTAACTGATAAGAATAGGATGAAAAGTTTTATGTAAGGATGATAAATGTTGTCATTGTTTAATCAACAAAAATAGCCCAATCAGCTGATAAGTGATATGTAAATTACCCATATTTTTAATATTAAACGACACCCCTTCAGGAATGCCATTGATTTCCATTGTCAATGTCCGACCAATTAAATGCAATTTATTATTCACAGTTCACAGTATATATATACTGAATTTTTATGAAATGTCTTTATCCCTATCTGATTACTTAAGAAAACCTTTACTTGCCAAAAGGAAATAGGCCGTGGATGGATTTTTTATTTTACGTACAAAACACATCACAAAAGATAAATTTATTGGATAAAAAATATATATATAAATATATGCCAAGGTTACAGATAGTGCAATTTGACAAAGAACGATAAATTAAAATTGTTTGTTATGACACAATAATAAAAAAATAACTTTTTTAATTGACAGTTATTTAAAGAACACAGAAGTGTTTTTTTCTCCATATTTACCCAACAATACAAGCAATTGAAGAATCATCAATGCTATTTGTTTAATATCATAAAATAATATATTAGGTAACATGTTAAAATAACATTCATATTTGGTGGTTTTAAGAGTTGTCATGATAATTCTAATCTATTGTTTGTTAGATTTTGATTTCGTTGTCAGTGGTATGACAAAAATATATCTCTTTTGCTTGTCTATAATCACTTTTGACCAATGAGCTGAATATGAGGGATATTCTATGATGCATGATAATCCAGTCGGTCATGCTCTGTCACCCGTCACATACTCAACTTGGTTAGCCTTGGAGTCTACTGCTTTTTGTGTCTCTTAGAATACACTCCATATTCTATATATGTATATGAAGACATACTAGGTCTATGTATGTTGTTTCAAAGATTGTGACATGCCTCCGTCAAAACAAAATGAGATCTTTTGATGTTTTACTTTTAATTAATATACTGATTTTAATAAGCTAATGTTATGTACATGTACATTTTATTAAAGGTAACATCACCAGAAACATTAAATATTCACACTTCACTTAACGATGAGTTAAAATTAACATCATGTGTAGTTGAAATAATAAACTAAGCATTTTGAGTGTCATCTTTAAAAAACGGACATCATAAACTATCAATAATAATAAAAAAACACACATATCACCTTTTTCATTCATTACAGTAGTATTGGTCATGACTTGTGGTTATTAGAATACTTTTCAATTGATTGATTTTTAATAATAATACACAAAATGTATTACTGACACTATTTTTAGCAAAATTATATACATAAGGAAATCACCAATACATTCCGATTCTATATTTATATCTTAATTAATTTCAATATTTAAAGCCTTAAAAGTAAATACAATGACTCGATGAAAAGATGCGAGATGCTTGTAATCCATAAATCAAATTATATAAATATAGTATTTAAAAAAAAACACGTATAATTTGTTATTAATAAAATGCATATTATAATATGAATATTTTTTTATTTAAATCAAATATTGATCAGTTTTCTTCTTATATCGAGTTATTCAAATTAAATTCTTCGCCGTCTTACGGGAGGAGATGGTTGCTCTTCAGGTTTTAAAGAACCACGTAATGGTCGCTTTGGAGGAACTTTCTTTGAGGATCCGGAATCATCGGTTGACTTTGAACCATCATCGCTTGTGGTAGATTTTTCTGAGCCTACAAAAAGCAATATATGTAAATTATGTATAATAGTAATTTATTATTTTCAATATTACCTCCCACACTTGGTCTACCGGCTTTTTTATCTGATTTGGACTCCCTGCTTGAAGAGCTTTTGGATGAAACAGGAGTGGATACATTTTTTGTAGATGAGCTTTCTTTACTGCTAGCGTTTGAGTCTTTTGAATCTCTTCTATGGTCTGTTTTTACTGAAAAATAGATAGAACAGTTTCGTTTGATTTGACTATTACTTAAGCGTTCGGTATTAAATTGAATACCTGAATCGATGCTTTTTGTACTGGATACTGGAGTTTCTGATGCTGAGCTTGAGGAAGCAGCGTTACTTGAAGATTTTGATGATTTCTCAGTTGGCTCTTTCTTGATGGCTAAACATTAAAATGTTCTTATTAGTGAATACAGTAAAATTAAGAAAATAAATAAGTTGAATACATTTTGGAGTGCTTTCTTTGGCGGCGGCTGCAGATCTTGAAGTGGATCTTGGAGTAGCTGATATTTTTGGACTAGCGCGTCCTTCTAAAAATTGCACAATAAAATATATTGATTTGATTATGACAATTTATTTCATAAATACAATATTAAACCTGTTGGCTCCTCGATGGGCATGATTGTGTCTTTAATTTTTTGTTTCATGAGTGCTCCGTATTCACTTTCTGGTAGTGAAAATTCTTTTTGATCGTTGGGGAATCGTGTCCCTTCCAATTCATCCAGCTTTTTCAAATTATACAATGTATCCAAATGACTCCAAATGGCTGTAGAAGATACTTCTTTGTGTAACAGATTGGATAACTTGTCAACTATTGCAACCATATGAAAATACTTATTTACACCTGAAAATTTAGAGTATTCACTTATGAAAATAATATGTTACGGCAATTGATGAAAGTTTTAAAATAAATTATTACACAACAAATATACTCACCGCAAGGTTTGGTTTCCATCATAGCTTTGAAAAGGCATATTTCAGCCTCGGGTGTCCATTCAAATTCGTCAGCATTGGGTAATGAAGAAGGCGTGGCTTGCGCTGCTTGAGAAACAACCGGAGAAGCAGCAACAACCGGCTCTTGTGCGCTGGAGACACTACTGCGAGATTGTACCATCGTTACTGTACTGGACGACTGCGCGCCGACAACTGTCACTGCTACAGTGTTGCCAGGTCAACATAAACAACATAATGTGGTTATAATAAAAAAGTATTTATTTATAGCTATTATATTTTTATGAAAATTCATTTTTGGATCATGAAGTAAAAGAAGATAAGTTTTGGCAATATATGAGTGATTCTTAGTTTCATCTGTTACATATTAAAAATATATTTTGTTTTGATAATATGTACTCGTACTGGAGTAAAATAAAACTATTGAGTGCTGGGATTATTTATGTAATTACAAAATAGTATAGCTTATGTTATGTGCAAATAAAGAAAGACCATTATAATGAGTCGGTATCCGTGTTTTTGCAAATGTAGTGGTGCGAGAGTTGTATAAAATTGCATTTCATTGTATTATAACATTTTCCAAACACACAGATATAGAATTTTTATAATTGTTTTACTTCTACGTAAGTACATAGTCAAATAAAAATGATATTACATTAGCAAACACTCAAATACATTATGGATATTGTATTTACTTAATTTATCATTCAAATCTTGATCTAATAGGGTTATATGACATCACGTTTAGGAAAAGTTGTGTATACTTTACATATCTCTTGTTTTATATAATTATAAGATTTGGCAACTTCCCGTGATTGGAAACCGTTTATTATCGAAGAATTTTTAATTGGGTCTCTCTCTGCGATTAAAATAAATGTCGATCGTTTTTGAAATTGATTGCTTTTGTTGAAGGCCAGCAATTTGGTGTTGCTCAACTAAAATTCGAGTAATTCACACGTACCTATTAATATTATTTATATCATTTGTTGTTTGAAAAAATAAAGTGATAATCATCTTGTGAATTATGCCATGTGTCCAATATAAAATATTTATTTTTTCGAAGTTAAAAACTACAAATTAATCCATTTTAAAATTAGTCAAAAAAATTATCACGAACATCAATCAATAAAATGGAATATAAAATAGAAAATACAATTGTGAAAAAGGATTTTCTAACAAAGCTCTTATATTAGGTTTATTCAGGAGTTTTAATAACTAATACCAAATAAAATTCTTCATAAAATTCATACCTCAATCGCTCCATATAATGTATGTATTTTATTTAATGTTAGTAATACATATTTTTATCAATAAAATATCGTTAAACAGTATTGATATTGTATATCAGTTCGCCATCTTAATTCAAAGTGTGATTCATTTCATGAATCTGTAGAGTCACTAATCACAACCAATTGACGTAAGTTATTTCACCTATATATAACAATTTCTTTATTATGCATAAGTTTTTGATAAGATTAATAGAACAATACATCTTTGGAAATAGACATAGGTGTACACAGTATAAAAATCTTTTTACCTATAACTAACATGAGAATGTTTTATTGAAATTTGACACGAATAATATTATTAAATTAAGGAAAGTATGGGAAAAAAATAAAAAACCATTTACAAATTTGAAGATTGATAAATAATAACAACGATAAAAGCAATATTAACAAAACAATTTCAAAATATAATGCTTAAAAACTAAATAACAATATGTTTGGGTAAAATCAAATTTGAGTTGAGTGGATTATAAGAAATTTAATTTTAATTTTAAAAATAATACCATTGGTAAAATGAACTTAGGTTTCCTCGAGGCATATTTGGTTTTATTTACAATTCTTATGATTGGGTTAGTCAGGAAGTTAGTCATTTTAGTGTAATGTTTTTACTCAAATCTGCGATATTTGCTTTGATCATTTTTAACTTAATGTCCTCGTTGACTTCTCTAAGATATGAATTTAGTTCACCTCTGCGTACGCGTAAGCTTGGCCATTTTCTCCACATATTATTTAAATGTCTTATTATTAGAGTTCATAATTTGTTTTCAGAGGACTGAAAAATATCAAGAAAGGTTGCTTGTATATTTTTATATCGTGACGCCTTCCCTATTGACGGGAGTCCCTTTATAAGGGGTTGGCCAGGCTACCTTGGCCTTTACGGGAGAATATAGTAGAGATGGTTTCCCAGGCCACCACACAGCAATGAGTACTTAAGATCTAGTTTGCTAAGCTAGATCTACCAAGTGACTCCGGTGCCGTGAATCGAACCCGGGAGTCTTCACTCACCAATCCGTTACACTAACCACTCGGCCACAAGGCGGCTCTATATATATAATGTTTTCTATAAATTAAAATAAAATAATACAAAAGTTTAGCAATATTAAAAGGAAATCATTCTCTGACAATAGTTAGTTAAAAAGTCCCTTCGAAAAACATGTCTATTAGGTTTAAGTCTTAACATAAGAAC
>JAGTTH010006331.1:0-17593 GCA_022606485.1 Agraylea sexmaculata | reverse complement strand
TAGCCCTTAATATGTATCGAATACCTTCGAGATATCGTATACTTTCGTTTGAAATATGTTTGCTGTCAGTATTAATCTTAATATATGAAACTTCAAAAAATGTTCATTTTCAACGATTGTTTAAACTATAAAATGGGGCTTTTTCGAAATAGTAAAATGGTCCTATTTGACCGGCAACTAATGTAGATTCATCCATTATCTATAACACGTTTCATGTCTCTGTCAATAGAAGGTAGTTAATCGTAATCTGTAAAGTTTTATAAATAATGGTCAATCGAAATCCCATTATGACAGCTAGGTGTTGCTAGGTGTTGCCAGGGGTATAAATAATTCAATTTAAATATTTAATCATAATTAATACATATCTAAAATCTCGAAACGGGTATTTTAATGATAATATCATTAAATTAATTTCAAAATAATTTTAGAGATATTTAATAATGCATAATAAATGAAAATTCTCAAAAAAATATTTATCAGGAGACTCGCTTTTTAAATATTGTGATGAGTGTTGTCATCATATGAAAACCACGTTATATTATTTTATTAATAATTTTAATAAAATTTCAAACTTCTTTCGAATGAAAAAACAAACAACTTATTATCTTCGTATTAAAACAAATCAGAGCATTTCAAAATATTAAATAATTTCAATATATTTTTAGGTGTATTTAATTTGATAATGCATAACAATTTCCACATTTTTATACTTCATTTTTAAAATAAAAAATTCTTTAAAGCAAAAATGAAATCAAAACTCAAAGATAAACGTCCTATTAAAAAACCAGGCAGAACATAAAAAAACATTAACAAATTGAAAATTTCAATTAAAATTACCCTAGTAAATATATATATATAAACTTTTTCTCGGATGATTGCTTGAAGTCGTACATATGTATGTATGTATATATCTAATGAGCTACTATGTATTGCAAATTATACATGTATATTTTTACAATTATTAAATAATTAAATCTATTTTTCAATAAATAACATTAGTTTTTGCTTTCCGATCGAATCCCATCGCAATTAAAAAGAATCTTATCTTCGACTTCGGACAAATTACCGCCGAAAACGTAACGGAAGCGGAAACGAGAAAAGAAAAAGCCTTCGGAAATCTCACTACACGCGAACGGTTAATTGAATTTCCTTCCAGGCCTAGAAGAACACCACCACCAATAAGGTTCTCTATCAAAAGCTTAATATTTCAATTAGGCCAGGACCCTTTGTGGGAGGTTTCGGCAAAACGACTGAGGCAGAGTGAAATAGTGAAGGGAAAAAAGACCATAAGGAAGGTTGGTTGCTCAGATAAAAAGTGAAGGCTTGACAGCAGGGAATACCCCAAATACTGGAAACCAACTACTTATAATTCACCACCAATTCAATATTATATATTAGCGTTTATATTAATCGATAGTTAATTTGGTCCATATATTTAAAATAAATTATCTTATTTACTAAACAAACATACTTATTTATTTATATTTGATTTTGTTCACATTTTGTATCGAGGAGTTAATGGAGAAATTATTCATTTTGTTATAATGTTTATTGCTAAAATCTGTGATAAACTCTTCAAACTGTTTTCAGTTTAATAATCTCATGAACATCCCAGGACCTAAGTTTAGTATCATTTCAAGAGTCTTGTTTTGGATGATTTGTATAATATATGAGTTTGAGCCACGGTAGCGCAAGCAGTACATCCATATGAGAATCTTATTTTTAATGGATAATTGACTATGTTAGTTTTTTTTTAGTAATGTAATAATATTAATTAATGAAGATTGTTTTGCTAAGAACTCTATATCTGAAGAGTTATTATGACTGTATGGTACTAAACTGTTGAACAGGCTCGATGTAACAAAGACTTATAGGCGAAAACTAATGGGGTGCGCTGTCTTCTCACTGAAGATTTACCGCGTCTTCTTAGAAAATGGCCAATATTTTACTATTACCACTTTGGATTGTTAACCCTCTAACACTAATCCCATCTCCCTAACCAGCTTGACCCTGGCCACCCTTCTCAAGTTCTTTCATCTTCAAAACAATGCAGGCCTTGATGAAAGCATGTTTGCGCAGTACAGAAGACTGACCTCTATTTTTCATGAATAAAATATAATAAATTGTTTAAATTAATTTTATTCACTTACAGATTAAAACATTTACGTTTTCATATAGACTTTTTATATAAGTTCTTGTATATTTAGAGATGTCCTTTTCTTAAATGTCAGGATTAATCTGTGACCTTTTAGTTACAATCTGTTTACTTTTTCCGTCTTTTCAACAATCAAAGGTGAATAAATAGAGACCGAAAATAACAACAGCCACTCTTAATCCGCCTTCGTACAGAGAGGAAATGTCAAGATGGAATATAAATTTCTCTTATCTCAAACACGTTATTATACTTCCGAATCTCAACACTCGCGAGTATATTTTAGATTATTAAAAATGTATATTGCTTAAAATCATTATTTTCTTAATAGGTATTACACAACTAATCACTTCATTTGTAGATGTCATATTAAAATGAACAATACAGACAATAATACAAAACGTGTCCTGATATTGTGGCTCAATGGTATACGTGACAACTGAGTACTGGAAACAATCCTTGTAACAACGGCTCTGTCAATAAATATTAACGACTTAATACTAAACTAATAGCTTTTCGACATTGAAAACAACTATCACCACATTTGCGTCGTTAAATTTTACACCAGCAGACGTTTCAATGATAATTGAAGTCTTGATGGTATAGAACCAAAAATGTGAGCCGTGTAATTTTATGTTATAATTGGGTCGAAAGAATGCTTGTTAAAAAATAATTAAAGGACTATTTAACCATTTTTATTTTGTATTAACTCAAATATTCATTCTTTCATAGCGTTTAGCTTGTGTTGGGATGAATGAAAATGTCACAATTATTGTCCTGTTGTGCTTTTTACAAATAAAAACACTGGGTTAAAACAACTGTGTTTCAAAAATGTCACTTGTGTGTAAGTGAAGGTGCTTATGTGTGTAGTAAAAAGGCAAAAACATCATGGAGGAGAACGTAGGCGGGAGAAAGCTGGCGGCGATTAATTATACCAGACCGCTTGTCCACCTAAACAAAATATGAAATTCAATTTTTATAACCAAATAGTAAAACTCTAACCGGTTGAAATATCGTATCTGATTGAAATATCAAAGAAAATTGCCTCGAAGACGTGTTCTCTTTATAACTTACGCCTCACTCTATATGCATGAATAAATTTTTCAATGCGTATGCGAGAAAGCACTACTTTATTCCTTCAATGTTTTAACATCACATTTTGCGGTTTGCTAAATTTCCTATTGAAAATATTGCAAGATTTGATTATTTTATTAAAACATATTGAGCGATGTTTTTAAAAACTTCAACAAAGTCGATGAAAATTGTCGATTTATAAAATTTGTAGAAATTTGACTATATTTTAATATACTAAGTTTAAAATAACGTAGTAAAATTCAAGAAACATAATATATTATGTATCCGGTAAAAAAAACTAATGAAATATCAAATACATCAAATTCAACAAAAAAAAAAAAATATATATATATATATATATATATATATATATATATATATATATCTAAGAAAGGTGAAGTTCGACCAAAGTGCGGTAATAATTTCACTGAAAACCTCATATAAAGCCCAGGTGCTGGAAAAATACACAGTTAATACTGATGTTGAGTCTGTATTATTTATACAAATCTATAAATAGAAATATTTTTAAATAAATCCCAAGATAATGGATCTTTTAGACGTGTTTAGACGATTTTTCCTTATAAAATATTTGTAGATTTTTTAATTTAATTTTGTACAAATTGTAGGTAGTTAAGTATCATATAAGCATTGAAATATTCGGGTGGAGAGAATATTGTTAGGGTGAAATTTTCAAGAGCAAAAAGGCTTTGTTATGAACAGTGACGGAAACCACCAGACATGTGACTCCTTTGTTTCAAAATATACGGATATAAAAAAATAAGGCTAAGGTCGGATATTATAAAGGTTGATATTGTGGAGGAATATCTTATGTATGATATAATACATTATAACAACGTCACCCAATGACATTTTGGATTATGTCACACGCCTGAATAAGCTATACGTGTCATATTAGAAGACAAACAACATCACCTTAACTGCTTTTTATAAGAAATACCAGTATATTTTTTTGATACACTACTGAACAATTCATTATGATTATTTTTAAATATTAACAGAGTAAACTCTTATTAAATATTAACAGAGTGAAATCAAAATCCCGATTGACCCAGGTGTAAACCTTTCCTGGATTGTAAGGTAAATACTGAAGCAATTATTAAGCCGCTCTATATCTGAAATAACTAAGATCACCGACAGAAAATGAATTAGTCATTGTGTCAGATATCAGAAACTATCAAAATTAAATCAAATAGTACAAAAATATAAATACTTTACTAAACAAAATAATAACTTAATCCATTTTTTAAATTTTTATTTACTTAACAATAACTGTGAGCAAATTTACCATCGAATTGTGATTTGTGCGTAGTAAAAAAAGACAATATTTTTGTTAAGTACGATAGTAATTTTAAAATGATAATTTCAATTCTCACATAGTAGTATACAACTGCATTTATATACGTATTAATTTTTTATACAATTAAAATATGTATAAAAACTGTATACTTTTGGATATGAATTAAGGTTATTGGTGTTATTTTATTAAGTATATAAATCCTTTTATTTTTAAAAATAAAATAAAATTTCTAATAATCCACTCAACCCAAATTTGGTTTTACCCAAACAAATTGTTATTTAGTTTTTTAGCTTTATATTTTGTAACTGTTTTGTTAACATTGTTTTGTTAATTTATCGTTTTTATTATTTATTAATCTTCAAATTTGTAAATGGGCTTTTATTTTTTTCCCATTCTTTCTATAATTAAATACTATTACTAATGTCAAATTTAAATAAAACATTTTCATGTTATTCTATTTCCAAAGATGTATTGTTCTATCAATCAATGTAAAAACTTATGCATAGTAAAGAAATTGTAATAATAATATAAATCCTTAAAGATATTATTATCTCTCTTGTGTATGGACTTTATTTCCAAAATTTCAACAAAGATTGTGTTTGTCGCTTATCAGTATGAGTGGTAGTTTTAAATGATAGCATAGTTATATGTGCTTTTTAATAGTAAATTAAAGGAGCACAGAGACGGCAGATGATATCTTAAAGTACAAATAAAATAAACATGAATTGCTTAGACGATACGAGTTAGTTGTCGGGTCACAGAGGCTGAAGACGTGATGTCTGCACTTGGTGGACTGAATTTTTACTACGACATCTCTTCAAAGTAAACAATTTCGATAGAGTGCACCGTTTCGCTCGAACAAATTGAATATTTAATGTTGCGGCTCTGCTACACTCTATGAAAAGTTCAAGCTCAACTTTTCAGTTTTCAGCGGAATATGAACGACCGGTTGTGTGTCTCTTTGGCGCGGTTCTCTAGTGCCACCATTGCACATTTCAAAACCGCAACCTTTTCCTCTCTGTTTAAAATGTTTCGTTTATTCTGCTCTCATTTTGCATTCGTTATGTTAGTGGACCATTTAGTCATTAAATTATTTTGCTAATACCGAGTTCATTTTTGGATATTTTAATTTTTGTGAACCAATTAATTAATACATTATTTTAAGTCTTTTTGGTCTGAATTGTCACTGTTCACAAAGTGGAGAAAAAAAAACGAAATTAAACACCCACCAGATAATTAAAAATAAAATAAATACGATGAGTTTATCCATGTATGTATCCCAAATATAAGCAAAATATATATACATATATATATATATATATATATATATATATATATATTATTTTTTAATAAAAATTCATTAATAAAAAATAAAAAAAGAGATATTAATAGTGCTTTTGGAACCGAGTATGGGTCACCATCTTGGAATCAGATGTTTCTGTAAAGAACTCAGTAGTGAATTTCACGTGTGTATTGTGCCTGTTAAATATGTAATTTACATTTTTAATAAAAAAAAATATATATTTTTTTTTCACTTATATTTGGGATACCCTACCACCCCTTAAAATATTTTCAGTTAATTTAAGTCCACCCTGTATATTATACTTTGCTAGAAGACATAGAAGAAAAATGTAGATTTACTCAACAACGGTTTCGTATGATTGCTGCTTTTAACGCTCGTACTGCTTATCTGTAATTTTTCGGTCTTTATAATAACAAATAACCATCTTTAATTTGATATTCTTAAGTGCTTTATTAAAAGTTGCTCGAAATATTTAAGGAGAAAGAAAATGTCACAGTGTAAACAATTTACATGATCATTTCGGATGTTTTTGCAAGAAAAATATTGTTCTTCTCTAGCTTTGG
Source organism: Agraylea sexmaculata (assembly GCA_022606485.1). Lineage (NCBI taxonomy): Eukaryota > Metazoa > Arthropoda > Insecta > Trichoptera > Hydroptilidae > Agraylea > Agraylea sexmaculata. Next base: position 11,183 of record JAGTTH010006331.1, on the reverse strand, counting down.
ATTATCTAAGATGTTGGATTTTAGAGACTACAGTATTTGCAGGTGGTCACAGCCCGCTTTTGTGTGATATATGCGTATGTAGTAGTGCCGGTTATGTATTAAAACAATACTAATTTTATAGACATAAGTTAATTGTATTAAAATGGTTTCAAAAGTGACTGCGTCATTAATATTGTAGTGAGCTGTCTCCTTTTCAGTCACATTCAAGTTCTTCATTTAAATTACGAGTTTTATTAGACAATAGGTAATTGATTAAAAGTATGAACAATTTGAAGAGGTTAAGGTACATTGTTTTAGATATCTAGAGTTACGTTCATCAGTGGCACCTGCCACCTGCAACAACTTTACGATGTTTCTCTAAAACAAACTAAACTTTATGTATAAAATGTTGTTAGAACAAGACGTGCTTGAACACCACCATGGGTCATTATTATTACACCATTAAAGAAGTTATGTCAAATATCATTAGCCTCGGGTTTGTCTCGATATGGTTAAAATATTATAAATTAAGTGGAAATGTTAGGTGATCGACAATAAATCAGATAAACCATGTTTATACGGGTATTTAAATATGTCAGTAACTACGACTGAGATTTTACAGCCAATAGAATATCCGGGTTTCTTTATAATGTATTTTTATCATAGCTTAACATCAAAATGACACCATATTCTATAGAACGTAGAAAGTAGTCTGTAATAAACAGTTTCTTTATATTTTTTTTTTTGTAAAATTAAAGCATATTTTTAGTATACCAATTATCTTAAGAATTTTTTGAAATACATTTTTCCATATTAAAAAAAATATACTACTAAAATACATAAATATTTAATAAGCTTAGCGTAGAGTTTATTTTTCGTTTAATTATTTACAAAAAAGTATTTAGACGTGGTGGATCAAGTAAATTTGATTGTTAGTTTTTCTGATTCACAATGGATCAACTCAAGTATAAATATCCATATAATTTTATATATTATACAGAGTGGATTTAAACTAAGTGAGAATATTTTGGGGGGTGGTAGAGTATCGTAAGAATAATCGAAAAAAAATTTTTTTTTTATTAATTAATATTAAAAAATAATTAATAATATTAATTACGTATAACAAACACAACATCCACGTAACAGTACTTTAGAGAATCGATTCGATTCTAAAATGATGGCCCAAACTTGATTCCAAAAGCACTATTAATATTATTAAATATTTTTTTAAGTATATATATATATATATATATATATATATATATATATATATATATATATATTTATATATATATATAATTTTTTTTTCAATTATTCTTTCGATACCTTCCCCTAAAATATAATAAGTCCACCTTACTCTCTATATTGTTATTATTAGACCCATCATAATTATAGAAAGACATTTTGTGCTTTTAATTGATATTAACACAGGTTCGATATTCATAAATTTTCAATAATAGCCAAATGATAAATTAAATAACATACTTAAAGTAAAATATAAAAATCATTTTGTTTATACATAGTGTTATTTAATATATACGCATTCTCGTGATTTTACAGCGATGATTTATATGAGGAAAGAAGCTTGTTCGAATTCCTCAATTTGCGTATAAATCAAGTAACAATAGCCCGTTATGTTAAAAGCGAAGCCTCATTTTAGCAGCGGTCAAACTTTAAGCATCCATATTCTCACGTGGTGGTATATTGAAAGGATATTGGTGTAATTGTCGCCTGGAGAGGTTATAAATAAAGCCTGCACTTTGAGAGCAAGGCTGTATTGCGTGGGTGATCCCTTGATTATATCCAACCCAAATTTTATTACTTGCCAATGGACGGTATCAATTTGAAGTTATAACTTATCTCATTCGAAGCGTCTCATTATGCCGTATTTTTCGTTAAACTGACAGCCAGCTTATCGCTAACTTATCGCCTCGAAGCCTCATTCCGTGTATGATAAATCTCTTTAAATTATATATCTATCAAAATCATTTAAAAGAATATTTAAACACCCCCCTGCTTGTATATTTGACGTTCAGACATTTTACATACACAATACCTGCAATCGCACTCTTCATCTCTCTGCACGATTATTATGGATAATTTATTTATAATTTTAAATTGAATATCTTAAAGTCACCCATATTTATTAATAAATAGTTTTTCTGTTTTATTAATAAAAAAACCGTTATATTTTCATACAATTCGTTGAGTTATTAAAATATAAACTTATCTCAGTTTTACTGACTTATTTCAAATGTTTAGGAGTGACCTTATAAATAGGAACATATAAATGATTGCTTCCTGCGCCTTACTTTATTTAACTTAATATTATTTTATTTATATTTTATTAATACATTTTTATATAATACTATAATTACTTTTTATATACTTAATTATAATTGTAATAAAAGCTCTTAAGAGCATTTATATGCAAATAAAATGTGTCTCTTCTAAAAATACATATGAATGATAATTGTTATTGCTAACCATATTTTCACCATAAATACATATACATACAGTAAAGAGGTTAATCATTAATACATTACAACTATTTATTTGGTTGACAATATTATTAAACATTTTTTCATTATTAAGCCTAGTATTTGCAATATTAAAACTACCTACTTTGTATTAAAAAGGCCATAAAAACACACCCACATTATTATGTAATGCTCTGTTTGTACTTAAGAGGAATATCTTGTATATTAACAGATCATTCATCACTTTTGCCAAGGGCGGCCTTTTAGATTACACATAACTTTATTAACTTTGTAACAAAACAAAAACTAACAACTCAATCAAGATAATATTATATTGAGTAGTAATTAGAGCTTTCGAACAACGTAACATAAACTGTAGCACAAAGCAATAATATTAATCAACCTGGCTTAATTGATTCTGGGAAATTTACACAAATTAGTATTTTGTATTTTAAATTCTTTTTTTTTGCTATTATTTTTAAGAACCCGCGAATGAATATGTATTTTACTGTCATTAATCATAAAAGGCTAATGAAAAAATGCTTTTTGTCTTGAATATTAAATACATATAATTATAAGCAAGCGTGTCAGCATTGAGTGTTGTAGTACATAAAGTTTACTTTTGAATATATTAATCGTTAAGTACGAATGATGGTAAATTTTTTTAATTAATTCTTCGTGAAAATACAAAGGCAATGGATACAAATTTAGCATAAAATTATTTAAAAAAATGAAATGTGCGTTGTAATGTGAAGTATGTAGTAAGAGTGTAGACGCGTTGTTGTGAAGAGAGAGTGTAGGCAGAGTGGAAGTAATTACGACAAGGCATGATATATCCGCATATTGGTATGACTTAGACATATTCTATAGTAGAAGACCATCAGGATGAGACTATAAATCACACTAACGACCACTAGCAACGGTTCCTTTGCCAGTAAACACAAGTATTAGCCCCTTAACGATCCGAAACAATACTATATGCGTGGTTTCTTCATTACACACTAAACGGAACACGTTGACATGCCTAATAGCATTCTGTCGGAACCGATATCAATATTCGAAAGCTGTAATCCATATCTCTAAATTAAGACTATTTAACCACATAGGTGACAAGAAGACTTATGGGAAAAATATGTATTATACCATTGCGACGCTTTTAGTAATAGTAGTGGATACTGTGGTATATAGAAGATATCAAAATGTGACAATATAAATTAATGAATTTGCCTTGAGAAAGTAACTTTTTTAAATCACATATTATTATTTTTTATTTTGCTTTGACGTTTTTTTATATTATCATGTTGTAAAATTCTTTTTCATATTTTGTATACCATCGTAACGCATTGGATTATCTGTAAGGTTACGGTGGTTTTAATTTATGTATATGTAAATAAATAAATATCACAATAATTCATAATTCATAATTCAATAATGCTGAAGCATTTATCAATAATAGGGCATACTTTATTTAATAACATTTTTTTAAATCACGGGAGAGAGTTGTTTGCGAGATACACCGACACCATCAATATACGAGAAGGCCGGAGAGGTACATGATAAATATTTATTTTAATATATATATATATACATTTATATATATATATATATATACATATATATATATATATATATATATATATATATATATATATATATATATATATATATATATATATATATATATATATATATATATATATATATCATAATAGTAAAGCATGAACCATCATCGCCTTGCCATTACAGGAGAAACCTTATGCGGTTCGTCAATGATGGACATTTGTCAGAATTATTGAAAAGATGTAGATGATGGTAAAATGTTACAATAATTGTAATTGTAATAATTGATATTATTACTAAAAAATCAACTCAATCATAAAAAATAAATGATTCGAGAAAATATAACATATCAATCAGACATGTGTTCAAATTAAAATATTTTTTTTTTGTATAATATTATTTTGTTTAATATTATTAATCCACGTGGGATATTTGCGAAGAAGTGTGTTAATATTATTTTAATACAATATAAGTTTGTAAATGCATAATGTATGCGATTAAGTGGGCAATGGCATATATTAATGCGAATGGTCTCGTTACTTTTGTGTTCTTCTCTCGCACACAATGCTCGCGGGTTAAAAATGAGCGATGAGCCGTGGCAAAGGTACACACAATATTTATTTTAGCACAAGTGAAAGGAAGACAAATTTGATTTTATCCGTTGTGTATGCATCATTAGTGCAGTGTTCGAGATATAGAAGTTCTCATGTCACCTGGTCTGATTAATAAGACCATCGTGGATAAGGAGAACTTGCTTTTATACAATGTGTCTTACACACAATAACACTATTTATTGACCTCCAAAGGAACGATGCCATATTTATCTTCGTAGATAAAATCAGCACTGTTAAATCATATCAGTAACACACTACCATGCATTATATTTTATGCAATAAAACAAATCATCAGATCAACAGCCATAACCAAGGTCTCTTTACATACATACATATTTGTAGACGTAAAATATTTTACATAATATAGAATTGATCTTTACAAGCATCGTAATCGGTGCATGTGCCTTTTAAGATTCACCGACAGATTTTTTTATTTATCGTTTATTCCATTTTAAGTAAAATTTATTATTGCAAGCGAAATTTACCGCCGAACTATGCGCATTTTTAATTTCCACTTGTTCATAGTTCGCTGCGAACGGATTTCGCGTTCTCTTTGGCCGGGACTTAAATGTATCAATTACTTGAATTATTAAATTATTCATAATTTTAGACAGTTATTTATCGTATATAACTTACATACAATATTTTGATACATTATGATTAGATGTTACAATATTCATTTCATAGTCTTTTACTTATTTTAATACGGAGTACAATCAATTGGTTATTAAAATAATTAATAAGTCATAATACAATTAATGGGAAAATATACAAAAACCCACTTGTAGAACTACTAAAATATATATAATACATAATAAATAATAACATTTAGAAATATAAAAACAAATACTTAAGACTATATGAATAAAACTAAAATATTGTGGAAACACGAATATATCATTAAGGACTGTGAAGACAGACAAAATCAAATGTGTAAAGATATGTTAAAGATTTTTTATGAAATTTCCCTTAAATATTTCAGTGGAAATTTAAAGTTTCGCTTATTTGAAACATATATAATTTTGTTTACATTTTGAATCAAGGAGTTAACGTAGAAGTTAACCATTTTCTTATTGTGTCTATTATTCCTAAGTTATCTATACCTGATTAATATATATTTAATATTCACAATGGTAAAATGCTGACTTAATTCACGGCCAAACAGAACGGGAATCTGTTCGCGGCGAACTGTCAATATATGAAACTCATTTTTGGCCAGATGGAGTGTCAGAATTAGTATATACAACGAAGGGCTCTAATTGGTCTTACCAAAATCTCCAAAAAACTGTGATTTTCGGTATTACAGACACCATATAATAAGCAAAATCAAGTTCTCTTGTATTTATTCATATAACTCGAATACATAAATTTGAATAGTAGAAAAGTGGTTTGTGCAGATATTTATTGCATTTATTGAGTTACCAATACAAGGTTATTGAGTTCACAAGTTATCTTGACTTGACTGTACCTTGTGAAGTTGTAAGTCTTATCTCTCGTCGTGGATTGGTTTATTTTTTATGGTCGGCTTGAAAAGTGGCGGCGTTGGTTGTAGTTGTGTTTTAATTGCATGTTTTCAATATGATTAATATGAAATAGCGAGATGGCGGCTCTTTTAAACGGTTGCGGGTGGGCCTGTGGTATATTTATTCATTGTAATATTGTAATGATAATAATAAGATAGCGGTAGTATATCGAAATCGCAGTACGATGGTCATTTTCCCATACGCCTCAAGTTGACTTAATAGTGAGACTGTGTGGGCGATACTGGCGCCAATACAAGCCTGATCTTTCTCTTCTCACACTCGCACTTGCAGCCCTGACTAGTTTCATTATAATAAATATTACCTGAATATATTGAATTAGAAATATGGGCTAACATCGACACCTGACCATAAATACCGCGGTGAATTAAAACCACTTGTCGATCGGTTAACAGACCACTTTGCAGCTCACAAATTATTTTGTACAATTAATTCTCGGAAGAATATCCCAATTATTCTTGTATATCGACTACTCCAGTATAATATCTTAAGTCTTTATGGAACTGAGCCACATATTTAATCTGGTAACACTGCCTGTCACGTGTCACTCGGTTTAATTATTATTTATAAAATATAACAATTTACGATTGAATACCTTCTATTGACAGAGACATGAAATGTGTTATAGATAATAGATGAATCTACATTAGTTGCCGGTCAAATAGGACTATTTTACTATTTCGAAAAAGTCCCACTTAACGTTTCATACATTTCATACATACAATATGTGGCTCAGTCCCATAAAGACTTAAGAGCACATAGAATTTTTTTGCACTTACGATATTATACGCTGGAGCAGGCGATATTTTATATTAATTTATAATAGTACATATCAGCTTTGGAAGTCCATTGGTAAAATGGACTTGTATATTAAATAGTGTTTATTATTCATGTAACTATTAAATTTAGCTTCTTTACATTGATATTTTACACAAGATTTGAAACATATTATGTGCAGTGTTGTCCATATAAAAATCCTCTCTACTCTGTTTTTTAGAAAGGGACAGATTCATATGCGGAAAGAGTGTAATTGTATATTCGTCTGAGGTGTAAATCTATGATTATCACATTTTTTGGCATTCAAATATTATAATAATAAAATTCAATTAATATAACAACCCAATTCAAAACTAATTCGTTTATTTAACATTAATTACATAATGTTTTCATATATGGAGGTTTCGTAAAACAAAGCCAAGAGCTACAAGATTATGTCGCACACGCGACCAGACCAGACTCTTTTCTGAGAATCAAAAACAAATACAAAAACAAGAGAAGTGGGTTTAAATAATATTTAAAAAAAAAACAACATTCGCCATATGATTATTAAAATGTTCGCGCATTCATCATTCGACAGGAAATGACCTGAATTTTTTAAAACACACTCATTCAAATGAATATTGTATGTTTGTAATATCTGATATAGAACAAATTCAATTTACAGTTTATATGGTAAACGTTTTTAGTTTCGTATAAAAGATTTATATTTAAAAGGACCAACTGTGTATTTTCGTTCATTGAATTTTTCCCGAACCCTTTTTTTGCGCCTTATCTCGGAAATGCCCGAACAGCCTTTTATTCGACATCCCAATAAATCAAGAATTAAAATCGAACATTGGAAAAAAACATAACTCAGCAATTGAAGAGGTCCTCTGAAACGACGAAATTTTGATGAATATTTAGACACAGGGGAATTTAACCCGGCCGCTTTTCAGAAAGAGATAAAGTACCAAAATTTGCTTTTTCTCCTTTTACCCCAGGATCACTTACCGAAATGAAAAATCGAAAAGTGCGACGATTGTAATCGTTTCCTCTTTCGTTCCCTTAATGTATTCTCACTTTCTTGAATATTTGATCACCCAGCCAAAGAATGGTTGGATAAAATTCTTTGCATACAATCATTATACCATCGAAGAATTTTGAATAGAATATTGGTTATTTTATCATTTATTTGGTATAAAATTATGCCGTTGACACTCGATCTCGTTAATGGGGCATTATTTATATGAAGAAAAAAACCATCTAAAATCTGTCTCGTCTACAGTTTCATTAATCCGAGGCTAAGAGTTTAACTTTAATTATGACTCTGGAGTAGTATGAATAAATTAAGAAGTAGACAGAGAGAAAGAGCGACTACCCGTTAATCGACATTGCGCCACTGCCTACATATTACGAACAAACTCACACATTAGACAAACCATTTAACATAAAATTTATATAAATTAAAATGTATTCGTCTATTTAATTTGATCAATGGATTAATAAATATCTATAAAATTGAGGGAGCTATTTTTTACATTTTTATGTAAAGCCTTTTTAAATTATTAAAAAAATATCTTGTACCTATATATATTGCATAATCTCTAATCATTTTAAATATATAAATAATATAATAAAATATTTAAAAAAAATGAAAAATACTTATTAACTGCTATAACAATCATCAGCTATTCTAATTATTTTATTATTAACAATCTAGGTCCAGATTTACTCTAATTTCCTGGATTGTAAGTGTAGACACTCTGTCGATAAATCTATATATAATATAATTGTAATAGTTAAGTAGATTGCTGAAATTTTAATTCAGACAACTCTAACAATATAATAATTTCTTCGGGACGCAAAATAAATAAAAAAAACACATCAAAAAGTATAAGTGAATTAAATAACTTGTAATAATAAAGATTAAATTAAATGTCAGTCATAATAAATAATATTAAATGAAAATCCCAAACTAGACTACAGATTATCAATTCTGTCGATATAGTCTACCCTAGTCTAAATAGGTGTTATGAAGTGATTTGACTTATTTTCTTTATAATATTGCTTTATTAATTGATAATTGTATTAATTAAATTTACCTATCTGATAGTAAAGATCACCAACAGACAATTAACACGTTGTTGTGTATAAAAAAAATCTTTAATAAAAATAGCTCCTCAGGGGGGTGTAAATAAATAAAAATAAATTATTATATTCATTGAGACAAAATATAAAGCAAATTCAAAAAATAGAAATTTTATTTAATTTACATTGCTATGTTTGTTAATTTCCCAAAATTAAAATAGAATAATACATTCCAACCACATAATCCACGCAGTGCTTTTGCACAAAATTTGTATTTTTCACCTTCTTCGAGCTTTAATTATTAGGGCATGACGAAAAATACCGCAAATACTAATAATGCAATCGGGTTAGTCACGAGCAATTACAGCATACCAATAATGATATATACTGGATTACAAATTGTTTGTATATTTAATGGGCATTAGCGTGTAAAATATGTTTGATTTAGTAATAAATATATCATCAATAGGAGTGTCTATGTGTAAGCGGCTTCGACGTAATGATATTTGAGTTAACACGTTTCCTGATGGCTTACGGGTGAAGTGGAGCAATACTATGTGATAGTGTAGTTTGTAGTAGTATCGTAAAGTAGTATTTCTTACTATAGCTACTCTTAGTATGTACTACTATACTATACTACTATACTATACCCCGCCCCCCTCAAGAGTAAGCCTCACCCCCGCAAGTGTCCGCAAAAGCCTGTTCCGCCTACGCTGAGATTCCTCATACAGAAAGTACGAGGTCGTACAACCATACTACGGTTTCTTTTTTACATCTGACTTGCCATACAAATCGATCATATAATATCTGCACTTTATACACGTGCCACTAACATATGTCTCCTTGTTTCAACCGACTCCACTCTACAGATTAATCGGGGATATTACTACTACACTAAAGGTGCAAATACATATTTGCCACTTGCTGGTAATCAATATTTTATTCATATGTGGATACACGCCCCGGGGACTTTTTGCTTGTTGCTGTTATTTGGTTAGATTTCTGTAAATTTAACCTGTTTAATTATTAAAGTTACACAGCTCACCGACAGGGTGCCTTGCTCTGCTTACTTTAATAATCGTTTTGGATTTTATTAAAAAATATTTTATCACAAAATATTAATTTCATCAATATTATACAATAAATATATATACAGTTATGTATAAGTTTTTAAAATGATTGATAGAACAATACATCTTTGGAAATAGTCTTAGGTGTACAGAGTATATAAATCTTTTTACCTATAACTAACATGAGAATGTTTTATTTAAATTTGACATGAATGATAGTATTAAATTATAGAAAGTGTGAGAAAAAATCCATTTACAAATATAAGGATTAATTAATAATAACAACAATGAAAGCTATATTAACAAAACAATTACAAAATATAATGCTTAAAAACTAATTAACAGTTTGTTTGGGTAAAACCAAATTTGAGTTGAGTGGATTAATAGATAATATACAGTTATTATAAATAAATACGGTACTTTTAATACAAAACTAATTTATCTTTATGGGTCATCTGTTAATTGCAATAGTTATTTCTTTCCTCTACTAATAATAATAAGTTGCTGCCATTTCAATTGTGTTAATAAAAAATAATTAAAAATGGCTGTAGCTTACACGATTATTTTTCATCAAATATGTATATAAATAAATAAAAGTAAATTTCGTTTGTAGTTTTTTTTTCATAAAAAATCGATTTGATTTTAAACAAATTATTAAATTCGTTTGATAACGGTGGTTAATCCTTGTATTGGACTAATTAGCGGTAGTAAAATTTAATATGCACTGCGTGATAATGAAAAGCGAAATGAGTCTTTTCAATATTTATAAGGGTAGTCGTAAAGAGCGCAAAGGGCTGCTAACCCCGCATAATTTCCACCAGCCGACACGAAAATAATCTAAACTTTCAAAGAGGTCAAAAATGGTGTTGTGAAAAAAGCCCGCAATTATTTTTATGGAGACCTTAATTGAAACTGCGTTGGATAAAGTCACCATTTTTGTTCTTATTTGTATTTTGTACTCGACTGCCCGAGAGTCAATTAGCAAACATACAATAGTTATATTTTTGCCTCATCTACCCACTACACGTTTTCTAATGAAAATATATATGCTCTAACCAATGCATTTAAAAATAATTGGTTAAACCATGGTAA